>APFE030286114.1:72346-93802 GCA_000404065.3 Pinus taeda
GGATGATATTTATATCAATCTTACACCTCTCGATGAGAGGAATCTAATAAAAATATTATCAGCCATGAATAAGATGACCCACATGAAGTTTGGCCCTAGCAATTTTAACAGATTTTCGTCCAAATATCTTCCTTGATAGACATTCATCTAGGTTCTTTCACATTAATATTTCTCTTTTTGTTGAAATAACGACGCTCCAAAATTCTTGCCTAATCAAATTTTCGAGCCTACTTCAACTGTTGTTTCAGTCCAACCTATGTTTTCTTGTCACGTGTTCATGCTTCTTAAATATCGATCATTCTTACACTTCCCCCATTTGTCACCCTTTCCCATAAGTCAAGGTTCACTATGTCTCATCACTCTATCTTTTGAAATACTTGAGTTATCTTGTTAAGGGCGGAAGCATTAGATTTATTTGACTTAGTGATTAGTATTCTTCTCTGACACACACACACACACACACACACACACAAAAGTTGGTAAAGCATGGCCTTTCCTACAAGAAAATAATAATTTTCTTAATCAATAGTCACAAAAGTCACTATTGTGAAAGAACGTTCCCTCCCATACAAAAATCAAACTTCTAGCTCTTAAGAGAGCTCACTTCATTCAAACAGTAGAGTGCATTCCAATTCTTTCAGGAGAGCGCACTCCTTGTTTCCAACAATTATTCCCTAGCCAGGGGCACTCCTTTAGATTAGTGTGTGCACCCTCATGGTCTTAGTGAAGCACAATCCAGCTTGCCAAGGACTGCACCGTCCTTCCTTTGCATGCATGCACTTTCCTTATTCGCATGATGAGCACACTCTTAGAAAATATGAGGCCACTCCACTTTAACTAACTAAATCACTCATCAATCAAAAAGTGACAGACATGGATGAGTTTGTTTCGCATTAATATTTCCTTATACCAACCCATTCTTTTATTCATTCCCACATTTATTCATCATTATAGGATGAACACACTTCTTTTCACGAAGGAGCTTCTCTTTGATATTGATCACAAGTAACACTTGCATGTATCTTTCTTGATTTATTTTATGATTTTCATTGTCCCTTTTGTTTCCCTCGCTAGTGTCTCTCTTTGTTTAATTTTTTGTAGAAACTTTTATATCCATTCTTAATATTACTAGAGTTAGCTTTGTGTCACAATTGACTCCTCACATTCCATGACCCTTCCTCTTATGGTCATAATCATGAAAGAGTCTAAAAATATTTGTTGATTCTTCCTCTTAGTGTCTAATGCAAAAGCACACTCTTGAAGGCCAAGTTCCCACACGGGCACACTTTCGAGAAACAAGATTTCCTTCCCTTAAAAAAATGTGCATAACAAGAAGTCTTGTTTCTCTTGAGTGCATGGCATAATAATATGTAACAAAATAGATGCCATGATCACTGAGCACGCACCTTGTTTCCTCTCTAGTTCCCTTGAGCACATGACACACTGTCAAGCACCAATATTCACCCCTTGGCCACTGAATGTACACCCTCTACCCTCATTAATGTCCTTAGGGTATAGCACATCGTTAAGCTCTAGTGATCCCTCCTAGTGCCTTAAGCATATACCTTGTGCCCCTTATCCTCTCTTTCTCTGTTTATGATAGCACATGGCAGACTCACAAACCCCTAGCAGGCCAAAACTGACAATTGTTGCTACGATATGCACCCTCCTTTTACCTTTATCTAATTTTCACTCCCGAAGTCTTGTGAACATCCTTTCACACATTCGATAAGTTTTATTTTTCTTAGTTAGTCATGGTTTTACCTCTGTCACTATAATTTAAATTATTTTGCATGAGTTAGATAGTAAATTATTTCGAACTAATTCTTGGTTTTCTTTAAGTGTATCTCCACATGTAGGTTTTCTAGGTAAAATTTGTATCACTCTTTTCTCATTTGTTGGAACTATGCCTCCCACCATCCATCGAATAGTGTAAATGGAAACCTCAAAAGTAAGTACTGAGGAGGAAGTAAAGAATTTTAAGCCTATGATGTATGTCCTTTCAGATACACAACTCTTTGTTGATAAATCATTCATGGACTCATGGTAACAAATCAAGGATACTTTCCTAGAAGAAACATTCTCTGAGAACCTGGAATATAAGGAAATATATGTCAAAATCAAACACTCTGGATTACACAAAATTGCATGTAGATTCCTAGTGATGACATGTGTAAAGGCCATTGAATGGATCAAATCACACAAGGATAATATAAATGTGGTCCTATGTAGTGAAAGAGGAAGCGAGATCAACACTTACCATCATCATGGCATGAATTATTACAATAATATGTTAATGCCAATCACTATGAAAAAAAATTCTTCTATATAACATCAAAAAGCCTCAACACAAAGGAAATAATTAAGTCCTAGGGATAATATCCCACCAAGTTTCATCATAGACCAAGTGTCATTTATCCAACGAAAATATTAAGAAAGGTTTACTGGTACCTCATTTATATGTTATGTAGGTTGTATGGATGGAAGAGTGTAGAGACCTTTGAAGGGAATTAGATTTTCCTGCTCAAAATGGTTTTCACCGAAGGTAAAATATTTTGGGTAGATATCCTTTCTTATGAATTGAAGCATCATGTTGAGCAGGTTAAAACAACTTTACTAGAAAAGGAAGCACTGGATTTCTACATGTAAGCTTTCCTATTATATGGGATTTGCACTAGGTATGATTTCACTGGGATGAATTAGAATTGAATCCCGCAAGAGAGGCTACTTATCTATTGGCATTACAGAGTTTTATTAGAGACCAACTTTCGAGATATATATGATCAAATACCAGAACCTCAATAAAAGGTTAAGAATTGGTACAAAAAAATAAGAAAATATCTCGCTATCCATGAAATAGGCTCTTGTAAGATTATAACTATTCCAGAAGTATAGATGGAGGAAGAAAAATAAAGAGAAACTACTCAAGTCGCCAGTTCATTACATAGAAATAAATTGAAGCATGCTTTAGTGGTAGAAGCAAACAAAAACTTTAAATTTGGTCCTATGAGAAATGATGCCTTTGAAGAAAATTGCTAGAGGAAGCAAAGGGAAGAAGAGGAAAGTGAGAAGAAAAATTATTTTCTTAAACAACAACAAGAAGAAAAAGAAGAAAATAGGAGCATAGAAAATAACGACAAAAGAAATTACAAGAAGAAGAATTTGCACAAGTGTAAGAAGAAGAACATATGAAGTAGGAAATAGAAGCAGAACTAGAGGAAGAAGACAGTATTGGATGTATCAAGGATGAGCTAGGTAATCCATTAGTTCCTACACTCACAAGTGGCCATCTTATATTCAAAGAGATGGAGATTACACTCCACTAGAAGACATGGTCATGGATGTATGTAATGTGACCTTCGGTCATTTAGAAAATAGAATTGTAGAAAAAAGGTGAAGGTAATTCCAAAATCACCCTAAGCATATAGTCTCTATATCCATTGAGAAGGTGGTAGTTGCCAACAATAGGATAAACCCACATGCGGTCATGGTAGCTAATGATGATTTCATGACAACAACACATGACAATTCTGGGTATGTCAGGAGTGAGAATGCATGGTTGAGAAAGGAGTTGGTTGTGAAAAAGAAACAAGTAGATCATCTCACTATAGAGAACCAACAATTGTCTTATGGTAGTTTCAACACGATGGATTTCATGTCACATGTACTTGAAGAACTGGGACCAATGGAGGACACCATGAAGAAATTATATGATGAAATAATTCTCCAACATGAGATGGAGGTACATTTGATTGGAATAAAGAGGAAGCTTCAAGATATTATTAAACTTTTTAAGGTTGCAAACAAATGTATCGATATCATACAAGAGTTGGGTGCTAAGTATCCATATGTGGCCAAGAATTTGATTAGAAGGGATATCATATCTACTGAGATGGATAGGGTACAATTAAGGATCCAGATTCAGAACTACTCCCAACTTGGGAAGCATGAAACCAATACCATTTTTTATTATGGACGACTACATAACACTTTGGCATCCCTAATGTAGAAACATGGGGCACCTACTATGGGTGAATTAGGGAAATAAGGCGAAAGGATATCATTATGCAGGAGGTAAATTATCTCATTAAACATATGAAGAAAGCATCAAAACATAAAGGCCTAAAGGTTACCAAGATCATTATCCTATAGTATTCCATCACACCCGAAAAATTCCACATGAAATTGTAATGGATGTCAAACAATGTGCAATCCAACTCCAAATCTATGCTGTGAGAATAAATGGAGGTTGAGATGTGACTTGTGGAAGATTTATTGATCCAAATCAAAGTCATCTCAATGGGGTTCTAGGCATCGCACTCATACATCACCAATGAGCTTTATGACGAAGAAATTAATTAGTCCATTTGAGAATAATTTCTCTTGTTAGAATCTTTTGATATAAAATCATTGTCTTATATATATTTTGTCTTTTGTAATAGGTCCAATGTAATGGATTCTAAGAGACATGTGTGAAATGTAAAGAGTGATACGTAGAATGTGGAAATTTATATGGTACCCCGTAAGTCATATAAGTCGAAGAGTCATGAGGAAACTCAAGACATTCTCATTTGTTATCAATAATTCCTCATAACTCAAACAAAGGGATTGGACTATTAGATACTTTGCTTTGGCTTCTCGAGTGTTGCATAGGAGGTGAAACATTTATTTAGAGAATAAGGTTGTAACTTTATGTTCCACTATTGGATCTAGTGTTTCATTGATGTAATAGTGTTCTTGGAATCTTCCATTAATCATCAGAATCACTTTGAACCAACACTCCATGCATGTATCGAGGATGTAGTAAGGATAATATTTATATGTTTGCAATATATGTTGATGTCACACATACTAAGGGTAATTAACTATTTCATTTCCTAGATATGGATATTGTTGAATGGTTATTGTTTAATATTTTATGATTGTTATTTGTATTATGAACTGATTTGGATGTTAATTAATAGATTTTTCTCTTTGGCTCACGTGTCTCTCTTAGGATAGTACTATTACTTTATCCATTAAAGGCCCATCTCTCCTACATCTATGGAATTTCCCCTTACACTCTGCATGAAATGTAACATAAAGCTTACATAATCTCTACCCCAAGGTCATGATTATAATCTCGTGTGTTTATGTTGTTGTTGAGAAATAAATACTAGTAGGAGTTAGGGTTTGATTCCTCTTTCTTGATAATTACTTGTGAATTATATTGGCCTTTTAAAATCCTTATTAGTTTATCTTTCATCAAGAAATTACCAAGTTATATGTGTATCAAGATCACAAGAACAGGAGACACAAGATGTAGGCCCATAACTAAGAAAAAGCCCCTATAAGGAGATATCCAATCAATAACTCTTCCTTTAGTAGATTCAATTGAACATGAGTGTAATACATAGAATGATAGACCTATTTCAACATGCCGAAGGGGAAGAGGGATTATGAAAATGAGTTGTGTTGTCGTGACACCATAAAGGAATATTTCCCTAATTCAATGTTATTAGGGGATAGTTAATTATTTATTAATGAGTGCCATTCATATAATTAGTAGAAGAAACTCAAAGCATATCTGCCCTTCATAATAGTATAACACATTATTATATATATTATCACACTATACATTTATTTCAGAAAGGCCATGTGACCATATATATTATCACACCAAACATTTATTTCAAAAAGGCCACATTTTATTTATGTTTAGTATTTACAAATAAATTATTGTAACAATATTATACACTTAGGCAATATATTAGCTTGTCTCAACCAGTTTAATCCCTTAACAACCAATTACTAACCAAGCCTTTACATTATACATACTCTCTTGGGTGCCATAATCTCATTAAATGATTGAGATTGTTAACACATAGCGAATGATATTAATATATTCTTTTTCATCTCTCACATCTCCATGTGATTGATGCCAACCCCCGATCACTATCTTCTCAAAAATATCAATTGCATCCATCATATTCCTCCATTATTGGTTTTTCCTCTAGTTATCCTAGTCTTAAAGATTTTTTGTTCATCTCTAATTATATTTTTATTAAATTCTCACCATCATATCCATTATCCAACTGAAGGTGCCAACAAACCCACACCACACAGCTTGAGGCCAGCTCCTAGAACTCCTTATATACAAATATATATTGCTCAAATACTTGTAAATTTATATACCATGTAGGTATTAATATGTTTTGTCTTACCAAAAATGTCCTAGCTTACTCTAAGTTTCATTGAAGCCTTATCGGATGCCCAATCCATATCCTTCAAAGCTAGTAATTTTTTGAGGCATTTTTTTACCATTTTAGCAATTAATAACAATTGGTGAAGTTGAGCTTATGCATAATGAGCATATAAATATATAATATAATTGTTCATTAGTTTTATATAGTTTAACCAAATTTTCTTAAGTAACGAATTATTAGTTGATCAATCTCAATCTACAAATGCATAATATTTGAATATCTTTTCTCTGTACCTTTTCCTGCAGTGTTCATAAATCTTGTATGCTTTTGTGTACATATATTTTTTACAATACTAATTAGTTTATGGACCAAATAATTGTAGTAAGAAGGTTGAATTACTCAAATGTTAATGATTACTGCATACAAACATTCCATGTACCTCAATCTATGTGAAAAATACGTTGAAACTACTATGTTTGAAAAATGGGGAATGTTATTTCTAAAAATATAATAAATAATGAAATAAATTAACATAAATTAAATACTAATTTTATTACAACAAGAAATTTGAATTAAAAACTACATCAAAGAAAATTACAATAAAATCAATGTGCATAAGGCAAATAAAGTAGAAGTATATTTTTAGAAAAAATAAATTATTTTAACATTAAGAAATAACAAACCACAAAGCAAACTATTGTAATGGAAAACCATAAAGAACACTATTCTAATTGAAAATCATAAAGAAACGGAAATAAAGGAGATATAAAAAAATAAACATAACACTATTTTTAGCAATAAACTTCGAAGAAAGCTTTGTCTTACTTCGAAATTTGAATTTACAATAGTAATGGTGATTCAATCTTCTAGAGGAGACTTCATATTCTATTTGAAAAACAATAATCCTATTTAGTTTTTATTAGTCCCTTGATTGGAAATTTGTCTCAAAATATCCTAAAATCATGCATCCATTTTTGTGACATTACTCTAGTCTTCAATAAATGGTACATGTAGAGAATCCTTAAAGACATGGACAATCTTCAAGTTTGTCTCGAATAATGAATGAGAGAAATCAATCTTCTCTTCTTAATTGACTTCTTTTACATGACACTTGGATATCATATTAATCTTCATATATATATATATAACATATACAATAATAAAATTTATAAATCACACTATGATCAAGAATATGCCACATTTCAACTTAGATTAAATGGATTATATATAATTGGGAAACCATAAGCCATATTGGTCATCAAAAGAATGAATTTTTCTTAAAGGTATTGACCATATTTTCTTAAAAGTTATGACCGATATTGTATTTAATGTAGATTTAGAATCGAGCATAAAATTAGACAATTTGGAGACCCATCATGAATTTTTGTACATTCGTCTGTAACAAAATAATTTTTGCAAAACTGATCTTGACCTAGCTCAATCCTTTTGTAATCATAGCCTTTTATTTTGATTATTTGCAGACGTTGGAGTTCAGACAGAATCATTATAGTATTCGCAATCCATTTTTCTCTATTTTAGTGTCCGCTTCAATAGTGATGTGCAATTGAATTATTTGAGAAAATATCTTCTAATTCAATCTTGATGAAATTTACATTGGAAATAGATAAGGATATTATTTGTGTCCTGTAGAAATTTTAAGAGCTGGTTAGATGGAAAGAGTGAGGAGAAATCAAAACATTTGAAAGACTTAATTCTAAAACCTATGAAATACTTAGTTTTTTTGGGTTTTGTAGAGTGTTCTTATTCACGACTTTAGTAAAATTATTTAAAGCAATTATGATGAATAAATTAATTGAAATTTTTATACAATATAGGGAAATATTTCTTAAAAGTGTCAAATCTTGATTTTAATGAAAGAGTGAGAATCAATAAGAATACTAGAGAACTTTATCTTTTCTATTTTTCTTATAATTCTTTTGTTGTGCATTATAATCAAAGTTTTAGAATCACTTTAACTAAATAATTTTTTGTTAAAGTTTTATGGAGGATAGATAAATATTTTATATAAATTCTATAAAAAATTCAAATTCTTATTCAAAATATTCGATGATTACTGATCAAAAGATGAGACTATTGTCATTAAAGAAAAAAATTCAAAGAATGTGAACAATTGGAGGGTTGAATTTTTCTTCTATATTAAGAAAACTTTTAACCAAATATTCTTGATGTGAAAATTTCATTAACACAAAGGTCTTTGTGTAGCTTTATTATCAATCACCAAGTGGATTAAACATATTGGTGGATTGGAAACTTGAACCTAGTTTTAATGGTTGATGACTATGGAATATGACATGCAAATATGATCTATACATAACTAACTTAAATTAGGATTATTGCGACATTGTTTTCTTTTCTTGTGATTTGCATTTTTTTTTTGCATGTTACAAATTGTTCATGCATGTTAGCTATAGCCCATGTTTCCATAGTTTTACATTTCTAGTGATTTTTTCTTGTGGGAGACCCTTGTTGATGCTTCATGTGGAGCTCTTTGAGCCACACTAGCTTTTGTTGTGGCATTCCATCCTTTGCTATTGAATTTTTCAAGTCGATTCTTTTGTTTTATATGAAAGTACATATTGCTTGCTAGTATTCATTTTAAATGTCGTAAACCCACTTGGAGACTTGGAAACTTTTTTGATTTCATGTGTGGTGAGAGAGGAATATATATATATATATATTTTTGTATCATTGACATCTCATCCTACTGTTTTATTTTTATACTTACAATCAATGATCATGTATAAATATACAACGCTCTATAGAAACCCTAGAAAAAATATTTTATTTTTGTTGTATGTGAATGGTATAATAATGATACCTTATTCAAAATTGATAGGTCTAGAAATGGATATATCTACGACCTGTAGTATTTCAGATCTCCTACAAGTTCTTATAAAAATACATGAATTCTACACAGAACCCTATAGGTGGATACTTGGATCCATATTAAAATGGTTATGGATACCTCTCATAATATTTTTATTGATTTGTTCAAAATATGAAGATAAATTAGGGATATCGTGTTAATGGGCTCTTAAGTTGTCCCATGGTCCATACTCATAACATGGAAACCAATGGGGGCCAACATATTATGTACTAATATCATTCAAACCCGCTTTAGCTTATTAGAAAGATATGAGTAACTGAAGTATTGAAAGATCTTCACATGTTTCTCAACAAAGTACCAAGCAAGATAAGTGTTTGAAAGAATGCATAGGATTGATACCAACATTTAGAAAAACTAACAACATACATGCATCGATGGGATAATATTTAAGAGGTGAAGAGAGGCACCTTAGTACACTCTTTCTATTTAAAAATAGTAATTACAAAACCTTTCAAGGTCACAATTCATGGCATTAGTTTCTAAAATTTAATGTGAACCGATTTTATAGTTCTTCTAAATTTTCATAGATTGATGAAATGGAAGGCTATTTCTCTCTCCATTTATTATCGATGAACCATTGAAGCTCAAATTAGGGATATTATATTTGGATTTAAAATATTAGCAATGGTGGAAACCTTACAAGAAATTTTATGGATGTTACGTTGATTCCACTCAGTATGTCAAGTCAACTTATGTCATTTTAAATGTTACACTCGCTATCTAGGATGACTAAAAATTTTATGTCAAGTAATGCGGGTGCATAAATGGAGCACAAAGTTCGATGAATATTACATGAGAGCTTGCCAATGTGATGGGATGGTAACATGTTGATGTCAGGAGAGATTTTAAATGTTCTGTAGATATTTGCATTAGGATGTGATTTTTGTTTTTATAATAAGTTGGAGGAAATATTTTCTAATGTAAATGTAATTTTTCCACTATTTTGCGAGAAGTGGAAATGAACCATAACTTCTACCTCTTGGTTACCCATGTCAGATTGTTTTATAAAGAAATGATTTTTTGAGAAGAAGATCAGAGTGTGCAGGAGAGGAGAAGCGCAGTGGAAGAAGAGAGGAAGAGTTCCAACATTAGGAGAAGAGGCAAAGCATGAGAGCTATGGTTTGCATAGGCCCACTCTGTATATTCTAAATAGTTTAAAGTTTGTCTGAATTTTATTAATGATTAGTTTGGTTATATGCCTTCCTACATGATTATTTCTCTCTCTGTATAATGTTAACTTGATTTGTTGAGGGCTGCACTTGTTGAGTCAATTTTTAGTAATAATTTGAATGTGTCAAGAGTGTGGTGATTGTATACAATTTTGTACAAACATAGTGGATAGTGTTTACCTTGAGGTAGAATGGGTTTCTCTTTGGCCATGTGTTGGGCATGGCCAAACTTGGTCCAAGTTTTGGGTAAAAGACCTCATCAAAGAAGAAGTGGACCAGGTGGAGCTGGCAGAGATATATTCATCGCGCAAACTTTTAGGGATTTGGGGATGGCAGAAAGCCCTTATTTTGTAACAGGTGTCGGGTAGTATTCCTTGTTTTATGGATGCATGGTACGTGGACCATGGCTTTTGTATAGATGAATTGTATAAAAGGATATGTAATAAATTGTAAAGGATAATCTAATCCCAATAATAGAAGCATAAGTGCATCTATGTTTTCATGTTTGTACTCTGTAGTTCTGGAGAAGGCTTTGCAGCTAAGTGCACAAAGACCTTGAAGAGTCTGCTACCAAGGGCATAGATCACCTACGACTGGGTGTGTAGGTTAGAGAAGTGAATGTAATTGAATATTTGTGTAATAAAGAAGAAGTTTTGGTGAAGTGTTGTATCTTTGTACATTTCATTTGTCTACTGTTATGTATCTGATTATGTATGCTTTTCACTGAATTATTGCGAAGAACTGTAAGATATATTGTTATTTGTAGAGTTTATGTGTTTCCGGTAAATTAATCATCTACACAGAGTTCTTATGCATGATAGGTTATGAGATTGATATACAGTATAAATAAATACACAACGCCACATCGCAGATATCCCTTCGATTACAGAAACCTAGTTTTGCAACCTCCCATAACTGCTTCGGGTCAGACTACAACCTGCTTGTTGGTCGTTGCTAAAAGGGCTAGTAGTTGAGGGTTTTGCTGGTGTGTACCACACTCTAAACCTCGGTCAAGCCTCATCAAACTAACAAATGGTTCTATATGGTAGCATGAGGAGAAATTTCATGAGAAGATTGGGTGCATGGGTTCATCCATACCCTAAAAACATCCCTCAGGACTAGTATTTGGAAGCTAAAATTTGACATGGAACCACTAGCTGGGTGGACATGGTGGATGGATTTGTCATAACATTCAGATTTGAAGGAAATTTTCCACATATAGATGCAGCTCTGAACATAGTTAAGAAAAAGACTTTCGAAAACAAAGTTCCAGTTATCTGGCAACTTGATTGGGCTGCGAAGATTTGAAATGTGATAGAATGTTATAATCTCACTGTAGAAGAAGACAAATATCCTTGCAACATTGGTAAGAAAGAGTCAAAAGGTCACCACAAAGTAAATGGACCTGCAATAGAGATGCCTGATATAATGAATCCATTGAATACTTGGAAGGTGAATATTGGTTAAGAAGATGAGCCAAAGTATGTGACCATATGGTATTATTGGGATGAAGACACTTTTAGTATGATAATAGATTTGTTGCATGAATACCAAGATCTTTTCCCCACTAAATTTTCAGACATGAAAGGCATCATAGGGGATTTGGGAGTTATGAGTATTCCTCTGAAGCATGATGTGAATCCTATTAAGTAGGGGCCTTATAGAATGAACCCAAATTATAAGCAAAAGCTAAAAGAAGAATTGGACAAGATGTTAATGACCGTGAAAATTGAACCTATTGAAGAGTGTGAATGGGTAAGTCCCATGGTAGTTTAAGAGAAGAAGGTGAAAGGGGAAATTACAATTTGTGTGGCCTTGAGGAAGTTGAATGATGCATGCATGGATGACCCTTTCCCTACACCATTTATAGATGAAGTGTTGGATAATGTAGGAGGTCAAGAGGTTTACTCTTTTATACATGGCTTCTCAAGGTATCATCAGATAATAATTGCACTAGAAGACAAACATAAGACAATGTTTGCCACAGAATGGGGCTCCTATAAGTATACAGTGATGCCTTTTGGGTTCAAGAATGTACCTGCTATTTTTTCTAGAGTTGTAATTGCAGTCTTCAAGGAATATATACACAAATTTCAGCAAGTTTACTTCAATGATTGGACATTATTTGGTCTATTAATGAAGCATGTGGTGAACTTAAGATTGATGCTAGATACATGTAGGTAGTATTAGATATCGTTACACATGAAGAAGTTCATTCTTTTGCACCATTTCGAATAATGTTGGGACATGTGGTTTCTAAACAAGGATTGATGGTAGATCTGGTGAAGATCGCAGTCATTGTGAACCTACCAATACCAAAAATAGTAAGACAATTACGTACTACACTAGGACACACTATTTACTGCAAGAATTTTATAAAAGGATATGTGTAGACAACTACACCAATGGAGAAGTTGTTGAAGAAGGATGTGACCTTCCAGTGGGATGAGGAATTTCAGAAGAGCTTGGACGTGTTGAAAGAAAAGATGGTAACTCCGACGATTCTAGTTTTCCCCAACTAGAAGAAAGAATTTCATGTGCATGTTGATGCATCTTTCATAGCTTTGGGAGTAGTACTAGCATAGCAAGGAGTATGGAATATTGATCATCCCATAGCATTTGCAACTAAGAAGATGTTTAAGGAAAAAAAATACAGCATGAAAAATAGGGAGGGGTTAGCCATGGTGTATGCACTGCAGAAGTTCATACAGTAGTTGTTGGGAACACATTTTAAAATGCTCACAGATCATTCCGCGCTGAAGTAATTGGTGAATAAGCTTATTTTAGGAGGGAATATTTGTTGATTGTTGTTCTTATTCCAAGAATTTGGCTTCAAAGTTATAGTGAAGATTGGTAGATTGAATGTTGGACCTGATCACCTATCCAGAATAGAGACATGAGAAGAACCTAGCAATGTTGAATATAATTGCCCGATGCACAGATCTTTGCAATTAAAGTCAATGATGATCACTTCAGGGATATTATTTAGCTTTTGTCCATAGGAATGGTGCCCACAGAGTACACTACAAAGAAAAATAAGGAATTGATGGTTCAAGCAACTGATTTTTTGTTGATTGTGGGACACATGTATAAAATGGGACCGAATGAAGTATTCTACAGATATGTCCTTGAACATGAAAGGAAAAACATTGTGTCAGAAGGTCATGGAGGAGTCGTAGGTGGGAATTATGCAAGAAATGCCATTGCACAGAACACTTTGAGAGCCGAGTTATGGTGGCCTACAGTGCATAAGGAAGAAAAATACTTTTTTCAAGCATGTGATGTATCTCAAAGCATAGGAAAGCCATCCTAAGGAGATGAAATGGAACTAGTACCATAGGTGACCTTGCAAGCTTTTGATAAATGGGAAATTGGATTAGTTGAACCTATCAATCACCTAGGGAAAAGGATTGGTTAAAGATACATCATCATTGTGACTGATTATTTGACAAGGTGGGCCGAGGCAAAATCAGTAAACATTTGCAGCTAAAAAATTGTTGCGAAGTTAATTTTCAAGTATATATTGTCTAGATTTGGCTATCTGAGGATCTTGATGAGTGACCAAGGAACACATTTTTTGAATAAGATGATTGAATCACTTACTGATGAATTCCAAGTTTACCTTTAGAAGAGAACTCCCTACCATCCTCAAGCAAATGGGAAAATGGAAGATTTCAATAAGGTTCTGGAGAATGCATTGACTAAGGTATGAAGCATCAACAAAGATGACTAGGACATGAGGATTCCAGTGCTGTTGTGGGCATTGAAATGGTCATGCACAAAATTCACTAGGGAAACACCTTTTAGGTCGATATATTGAAAAAAAGTAGTTATTCCAATAGAATACATTATGCCAAGTTTAAGAATTGCAGTTGTTACATATATCGAAGACCTCAATATGATGAATGAAAGAATGTTGTATATACTAGCTTCAAAAGAAGATAGATTTGTAGCAGGATTCCATTAGCAAGTGAAAATACCAAGGGAGAAGGCTTGGTATGTTACGCACATCAAGAAGAAGATATTTTGTGAATGGGATCTTATATTATTATATGACAGTAAGTTGGGGAAGTTCTTGGAAAAATTCAAAATGCATTGGTTGGGGCAATATATCATCAATAACATTTCAGATGGTGGTGATGTTCAGCTCATGAAGCTGAATGGTCAAATGATTTCAAGACGAGTGAATGGTAGTAGATCTTATGATTCATGATTTCATGATTGTTAATTTTTTCTATAGTTGGTAGAGTAGATTAAACTCTATTGTTTTAGTAAATTACAATTAGTAGTTTGAATCTACAAGGAATTTCTACATGGTATCAGAGTTGAAATCACGCTAGAAGAAAATAATGTGAGTTTATCTTTGCCAGTGAAGTCAAATTTACATAATCATTCTTCAGAGCCCGTAGGATATCATTCAATGGATTAGGACGCGAGTATGCCCTTGAGGGTAGCTCAAATTATATTGCTTGGAAGGACATGATGGAGGTATTGTTAGAATAAAATAGGTTGAAGGAATCCATAGATAGTGATAGTCCTAAGCCTCCAACAACCGATGCCCAAGATCTGGTGAAGTGGAAGAAATGCGTGTCAAAGGTGAGGAGGATCTTACTAGAAGGATTTCAAGATCATATGGTCTCGAATCTCTACAATAATTATGCACCATATGCAATGTGGAAAGCCTTGATAGACTTGTTTCAGAACAATAGTGACCACAGGAAGTTGCAACTGAAGGACAAGATTCGAAAGATCAAGATTGAGAAGGGCAACACAATACCAAAGTACTTGAGCAAGTTCACCCAATGCCAAAATGAGCTTGGGAGAATTGGTATTATAGTTTTAAACATGATTTGGCCAGGCTAGCACTTCTAGGCCTTTCCAGTATCTAGCACAACTACCAAGGTTCAATAGATGGGAGGGAGCATCTACCAAAGTGGGAGCATTTGTGGTCTGGTATGGTGTAAGAAGAGATAAGACGGAACAACAAATATGGAACCTCATCCAAGAATGATGGTGATGATAAATTTTCCTTGGTTGGAAAGGAAAAGAAAGGGAAAGCGAAAAATCCCAATCCAAACGAGATTATAGTTAGGTAGCAAAGAATAAGGACTTGTCAAAGATTAAATGTTTTCGCTATCATGAATTGGGAAACTATGCCATGAAGTTTCCATGAAAGAAGGATGATAGGTAGCCCTCATGAGGAGAAGTAGGTTAATCTCTACCTTCACAACTCGAGTTGGATTATCCTTCATTGTAGGTATAGTGACATCGGTGATGGGTAGTGTACAGTATCTCGACAGTGGAGCCTCATTCCATATGATCGACAAGAAATAATTTTTCAATGACTTGGAGGAGAAAGGGCTCTAGATATCAGTATTGTTACATTTTAGAGGGATTCTGATGGAAAGTATAGCACAACTAATATCGATACTATTACTTTTCATATGGAGTCTGGTTCTCCTCTAACATTAAAAGATGTCATGTATGTTCCAGGGCTTAAGAAGAATTTAGTTTCAACTGCTATGTTGGAACCCCATGGCTACGATGTGATATTTAGAAAAGGAAAGGCTTTCCTTTGTCACATAGCCACAAGACAAGTGGAGTAGATCATGGTTCAGGTGAAGAAATTTTACAAATTGGATGCAGAAGATTGTGCTGCTTTGACCATGAAAGTAGAGAAGGTGCAGAGCCAAGACATTAGTGAATTATTGCATAGAATATTGGGCCATTTTCACCATGGATATTTGAAGATCATGCAACATATTTCTACAGGACTTCCCAAGGGTGAACTAGAGGAGATAGATACATGAAAATGGTGTACACTAGGGAAGTACACCAAAGCTACCTTTCATGATAAGGATAGTTGAGAACAAGCATCCTTGAAAGAGTTCACTCAGATGTGTGTGGACCATTCTTAATAGCCTCCATGACCAAGCACATGTATTATGTCATATTTTTAGATGACTTCTCACGTATGTGCTGAATATTATTCATTCAGAAGAAATACTAGACATTCTCAAAATGTTGTGAATTTAAAGCACGTTTTGAGAAAGACAGAGGCAAGAAAGTGAAGGCTCTCAGGAGTTATAATGATGGTGAATATCTTTTGAATGAGTTCAAGAAATTTTATTCATCATAAGGCATTCGACGGGAGTTAATAACACCCCATAAGCCACATCAGAATGGGGTTGTTGAAAGAAAGAAAAAAAGTATTGTGGGAGATGTGGTGATGTTGCATGTTCAGGGCCTACCATTGCACTTGTGGGCGAAAGCATGTAAAGCAATTGTATATGTGCATAACAATAATCCTCATCGGATTCTCAAGATGAGTACACTAGAAGAAGCTTTTTGAGGGAAGAAACTAGATGTGTTACACTTTAGGATCTTTGGTTCATCATTTTAGTGTCATGTTACCAAGGATGCAAGGAAAAATCTAGAGTGGGTAGCTGAGTTGGGAGTATTTATGGGGTACACTAATACACCCCATAACTATCATATGTACCTTCCATATCACAGGATGACAGTTGTTCATAGAGATGTGAAGTTCGATGAAGAGAAAGCCATGATATATTCCCTTGAGAGGGAGCTTCAATTACATGAAGACAAGGAGATTTTAGATCCAAAGAAAGAATTTCAAGATGATGTGGGGTAGCCACATGTAGGGCAGCAGAGAGTGGAAGTAACCACTCATGCAAAGACATCAAGAGATGGAAGGAAGCACACAAGAGATGTTGACATATTATTGCATAATTCTAGAGAGAATGTGAGAGAACCCACATCATAGTATAGGCACAGAAGGTCACCAGAACAGTGCACTAGCTACATGGCTTTGATGCACCAAAGTGTAGAGAATAAGCCATCCTCATTCGAGGAAGAAGTGAAAAAACTAGTGTGGGTTGAAGAAATGGTAGAGTATGACTCCATTATCAGGGCATTGATTGGGAAGCTATCCCAAGTTCAAAGGGAAATTCATTGGTAGGTTTTAGGTGGATCTATAAGGTGACAAAAGCAATAGATGGGAGTGTTGAGAAGCACAAGGCCAGATTTGTGGCCAAGGGGTGCTCTCAGGTTGAGCGAATTGATTACAAGGAGGCCTTTGCTTTAGTAGCAAGGTACTCTTCAATCAGATGTATTTTAGAACTTTCAGTGCATATGTGATGGAAGATACATTAGATGGATGTCAAGAAAACCTTACTTAATGGAGTTATTGATGAAGAGGTGTATATTAAGTAGGCGAAATGATTTGAGACCTTCAACAGAGAGTTGCATGTGTATAGACTCAAGTGAGTGTTGTATGGATTGAAACAAGCACCCCATGCTTGGTACACCAGAATCAACAGTTATTTCACCAACTTGGGCTTCACCAAAAGTGAATCAGATGCGAGCCTTTATCATATTGTGGTTGAAGGTAAATTATTTATTATAGTATATATGTCGATGATTTAATTCTAACAGGTGATGAGAAGTTAGTCAAATCTTACAAGGAGGATCTTACAAGAGAATTTGAGATGAAGGACCTGTGGCTTATAAATTATCTCCTTGGCATGGAAGTATGGCAAGGAGATGAGGAATTGTTTGTCTCGTAGGGAAAGTATGCCAATGAGATACTGAAAAAGTTCCACATGGAGATCAACAAACCCATCGAGACTCCTCTAACAAGAAACTGGAGGGAGTAAGACGCTACTTCAAGTGAAGTAGTGGAGGTTACTATTTACAAGAATCTTGTGGGTTCACTTATGTATTTGGTGAACACATGATAGGATATGTGTTTTTCATTTAACGATCTCAGTCAAGAAATGGTTAAGCCAACCAAACACTCTTGGAAGGCAGTTAAACATGTGTTTAGATACCTCATAGGCACCACTCAGTTTAATCTTCGGTATAGATGGAAAGAGGGACTAAAGATTCAAGGATTCAAAGATGCATATTCGGTAGGGAGTCCATCAGAAAGGAATAACACCTTAGGGGGAATATTCAGTATTGGGTGAACAAGAGTTTCTTGGTATAGTAGGAAGCATAGATCTGTTGAACTCAATTCAATAGAAGCAGTGTTCATGGCTACTGATTAAGCAAATTATTAGGTTATCTAGGTGAGGAAGATCATTGTTGGGTTATTTGGTTAGTAGATGGATCCTATAGTGATTTACTGTGAAAATAATAGTTGTATTAATTTCTCTGAGAATCCAGTTTTTCATGATCTATCCAAGCATATCGACATCTGATATTACCATCTATGAGATTGTGTGTAGAGGAGAATGATGTTGTTGGAATACATTCCTTGATGTGGAGTAGCCACATGTAGGGGAGCAGAGAGTGGAAGTAACCACTCATGCAAAGACATCAAGAGATGGAAGGAAGCACACAAGAGAAGTTGACATATTATTGCATAATTCTAGAGATAATGTGAGAGAACCCACATCATAGTGTAGGCAGAGAAGGTCACCAGATCGGTACACTAGCTACATGGCTTTGATGCACCAAAGTGTAGAGAATAAGCCATCCTCATTCGAGGAAGAAGTGAAAAAACTAGTGTGGGTTGAAGAAGTGGTAGAGTATGACTCCATTATCAGGAGCACTGATTGGGAAGCCGTCCCAAGTTCAAAGGGAAATTCAGTGGTAGGTTTTAGGTGGATCTATAAGGTGAGGAAAGAAACAGATGGGAGTGTTGAGAAACACAAGGCCAGATTTGTGGCCAAGGGATGCTCTCAGGTTGAGGGAATTGATTACAAGGAGGCCTTTGCTCTAGTAGCAAGGTACACTTCAATCAGATGTATTTTAGAACTTTTAGTGCATATGTGATGGAAGATACATTAGATGGATGTCAAGACAACCTTACTCAATGGAGTGATTGATGAAGAGGTGTATATTGAGTAGGTGAAAGGATTTGAGACCTTCAACAGAGAGTCGCATGTGTACAGACTCAAGTGAGTGTTGTATGGATTGAAACAAGCACCCCATGCTTGGTACACTAGAATCAACAGTTATTTCACCAACTTGGGCTTCACCAAAAGTGAAGCAGATGCGAGCCTTTATCAGATTGTGGTTGAAGGTAAATTATTTATTATATTATATATGTCGATGATTTATTTCTAATAGGTGATGAGAAGTTAGTCAAATCTTGCAAAGAGGATCTTACAAGAGAATTTGAGATGAAGGACCCGTGGCTTATAAATTATTTCCTTGGCATGGAAGTATGGCAAGGAGATGAGGAATTGTTTGTCTCGTAGGGAAATTATGCCAATGAGATACTGATTAAGTTCCACATGGAGATAAACAAACCCATCGAGACTCCTCTAACAAGAAACTGGAGGGAGTAAGACGCTACTTCAAGTGAAGTAGTGGAGGCTACTATTTACAAGAATCTTGTGGGTTCACTTATGTATTTGGTGAACACATGATAGGATATGTGTTTTGCAGTTAACGAGATCAGTCAAGCAATGGTTAAGCCAACCAAACACTCTTGGAAGGCAATTAAACATGTGTTGAGATACCTCATAGGCACCACTTAGTTTGATCTTTGGTACAGATGGAAAGAGGGAGTGAAGATTCAAGGATTCAAAGATTCATATTTGGTAGGGAGTCCATCAAAAAGGAATAACACCTTAGGGGGAATATTCAGTATTGGGTGAACAACAGTTTCTTGGTATAGTAGGAAGCATAGATCCATTGAACTCAATTCAATAGAAGAAGTGTACATGGCTACTAGTTAAGCAAATTATTAGGTTATCTAGGTGAGGAAGATCATTGTTGGGTTATTTGGTTAGCAGATGGATCCTATAGTGATTTAGTGTGAAAATAATAGTTGTATTAATTTCTCTGAGAATCCAGTTTTTCATGATCTATCCAAGCATATCGACATCTGATATTACCATCTATGAGATTGTGTGTAGAGGAGAATGATGTTGTTGGAATACATTCCTATAGAGGAACATGTTGCAGACATGTTGACTAAAGTATTGTGAAGAGTTAAATTCAATTTCAATAGAGGTAGGATTGGGGTATTTGATAATCCCTTTCTTGGTGGGAGGGAGTGTTGAAAATGCAACTAGAAAATCTTGATTTAATTTTCCCTTGAATTAAATAAGGAGAAAAATTGGAATTCCACATCATAAGAAAACTTGTATGAGTTAACTAAGTGAATTTGACTTACGTGCTTCAGTTAATTTGAGTTGAGGGTCTAACTTGAGTCAATTAGAGTTGATCCTACTTTATAGGAGTTCTGATTGAGTTTACTTTTAGTTATAATTAATTAATTCAGTTTAATTGAGTTAAAGTCAGTTAAACTAGTTCCAACTGTTGGAGGAACTAGTAGGAGTTCTAGGAGTGGGGTGCAGCTTTAGTGTTCAACCAATTAACTAATAATTCAACCATAAATAACTCATGCATGTGTGATCTAAGAGTTACCTAGTTGAGATTGGAATTCAAGCACGATGTACTATTAGTTTTATAAACATCGAAATTGTACGGGTGGTGCATGCATTTAGAGAAAGGCTTGCGATGGATTGCACAATTCAAATTGGGGAATTCCCTAATTAATAGGGGTTAATTCCCAAGGAAACAACACAAGGAACTAATGACTTCGGTAAGCATAAAATTGGCTAAGTATTGGCCAAAGCTTGTCTAGAAATCTGTGAGACAAATAGAGATAGTGTAGAGGTTGCTCAAGCTTGAGCAAAACAATGTAATATTCTAATATTTTCTGACTAAACATAGTTACCGATCAAACGAGAAAATGACCTAGTACCTGTTTTATTGAGGTAGAAAAAATTCACTCAATTTTGAAAAATGGTGATTTAGAATACACCTTTTTTTTGGAGCATATTTTTGCCACTTTAAATTTTTTTTATGTATCAAGTATGAACAATTTTTTTAAATGTTAGTAATTTTCATGCTAATTTTGAAAAGTGTTGATGCAGCACCAACACATTTTTCTAGAAGGTTTATTTTTGACACTTTAATTCTTTTTATGTATCAAGTGTGAACAATTTTTTTTGTTAATGGATTTCATCTGAATTTTGAAAATTGTTGATGAGCATCAACCCTTTTTGTTTAAAGGGCTTAGTTTTTACACTTTAAGTTTATAATGAATTAAAGGTGGATAATTTTTTTTAAATGTTGGTGACAATCATGTTAGTAATAAACAATAAAAGTAAAAATAAAAAACATGACAAAAAAATTCAAATACAAGAAAATA
>APFE030286114.1:101996-113145 GCA_000404065.3 Pinus taeda
AATTAAATGGTTGAGTTTTGAAAACTAATTTTAGATCTATCTAATTTCTAGTAAGTATATTTGTCTAGTAATTTATTTTAATTATTAAAATTAAATATAGTATTATATAGTAATTTATTTTAATAACTTGAAATTAAATATAGTATTATATTGGGTATTGTAAATATTAATAATATATATATTTATTTAATTAAATAGATAAATTTAATATCTAACCCTTTTCTGGTTTATTTTTACCCAGTTTATTTGTTTCCGTAGATATAATAATAATTATAAAATAATAATATTATTTTAGGTTTGACTGGGGTCCTTAGTTGAAAAATAGCCGTTAGTCTTTCTAGCCGTTGGAGTCTCTGCTCAGTCTATTTAACACGCTGAACTGATCTGTATCTTCATCTTGTCCTGACGATGAACCACACTAGTTGGTTCGAAACGCGTCGACAAATAATAAATTATGTGATTTTGCCAAAAATTTCTAAACAAATGTTATGGATCACAGAAGTCTAAATTCTATGATGAGTTATCTTGTCAAATATAGAGCCATTGACTGAATTTTGTATCCAACATTTAGCTTTGTGCTCTTTCTTTCTGACTTCCAAAGCTGCATTATTCTGATTATTGGTCATGGCTGCCTATGCTTCTTGGGTCAGCTCTACATAGTCATTCTGGAGTGTACCCAACACTCTTAGGCTTGCATAAATGCCTTCATTTTTAAAGACCAAAACATATTATGTTTTCCAGTCGATAGCAATAAGATAAAGAAAGTTTCCAAAACTAAAAATTATCTCCTTAAAAAAACCCAACCCTTTCCTTTTTTAAATCAAACAATATTTAAAATATATATATATATATATATATATATATATATATATATATATATTTGTAACAAATTCAAATAAAACTCATTAAAAATGACACCACATTATATAAGTTCTTTTTTTTAATTTTGAATTACTCATTTGAAAAAGGGGGGAAATTTTGTTGGAAGAATAACCGCACTTCTATAGAATCTGTAATTTCCACCCTGGGGATCTTAGTTACTGGTTTGGAATATTTACCAACACCTGCGGGTTTTGGTGTAACGACAAACCTCCACATGGTATCAGAGCTTGGACCCAGGTTCAATTCCTGCGAGTAGCATTTGAGGGGAGGTGTTGGAAGAATCACCGCACCTCTATGGAATCCTCTATAGAATCTATAATTTTCACCTTGGGGATCCTAGTTACTGGTTTGAAATGTTTACCAACACCTACGGGTTTTGGTGTAACAGTAAACCTCCACAAACTCAAGAGGATTTTCAAATATTATAATGTAATTTTTAAATTGTAAATTGAATAAAATGAGATATCACGTGCGCTTTGGACTGGGCTCGACTTGTGCTCCTCGAGCTTCGACAAAGGAAACTTTTCAAATCAAATCTTCAAAGGTTATCAGGTACTTTCTAAATTGTAAATTGAATAAAATGAGATCTCACGTGCACCTTTGACTCGGTTCAACTTGTGAGTCGTGCTCCATGAGCTTGGACAAACGAAACCTCCGCTCAGTGGATGAATAACGTGAGGCTTTAAACTGCGTGGAAGCTCCTTTGAATTGGTTTGACGGTCGAAAAAAAGTGAACCTATGAAAAGTCATGGAACCTTCTGCCATGACTTTGCCATGACCTTTTGTAAGGCGGGCAGTGCACTACACAATTCTGATGGGCAGTGTTGCATTGCAAAAAACGGAAACGTACTTGGTCACTATGGAGGGTGGGGCTTCACCCAGAACAACAGAAGCTTATTTTCTTTCTCAATTTTTTGGTCTCTGTTGCTCTTTCTGGAGTCTCATGTGAACTGAGGGTCTGATTGTTGAAATTATAATTTCAACTGCAGTGAACAGTTGAAAAACAGCAGCTACTTTACTTATTTGTCCACATCCGACGCCCCACATTTATTCCTGTTTTTTTAAGCTACCGCCATTACCATCTTTTCACTCTTTAATTATTTTTGTGTTCTCAAAGGAGGAAGATCAGATCCACCACTGAGCCATTACTTCTAAACAACCGCATTAATGAGAAGAATGGTTGAAAGAGAAAAGAACCAACCTCGAGCCATCGTAGCATTTATAAGCCATGGATTTCATCACCACCGACTCAAGAAATACAGAAAAAGATCAGATTTGTTCATCATGAGCAGCAGATTGTATCAGAGACTTCATCAGCAAGTTAAAGCAGTGATGGATAAGTTAGACCCTTTCCCGCACTATAAAACGTAGACATAGCAACGTAGAAAATATAGAAATAGAGATAGAGAGTTTTCTTATTGTAACGCACAGCAGTGCTGAAATTGTAATTTTTGAGATAGTGAAAAATTGGTTTGAGGAACTGAAGCATTCCTATTGTAATCCCTTTGTCAAGAGGAAGATGCTCTTCAGCATATTCTCTTGTGAAAATCCCTCTATATGAGGAAAATGTTTTTTTAACAGTTAGTTTATTGTTTATAAATAGAAGTTTTTTTTGTGTTGTTGAAACACCGTAAGCCGAAAATAGTCTTGACGTAAAAACAGAGTGTTGCTGAAACACCGTAAGTCAAAAATAGTCTTGACATCAAAACACCGTTGCTGAAACACCATGATCAGCAACTAACGAAATTACGTTGTTGAAACACCAGTTTCAACAAAGTGATTTTTTTTCTTCTGTTTTCGCTGTATTAAAATAGAGCATTATTCTGTTCAAGTTTTTTTTGATCTTGTGCTAAAACAGAGTATCCCTTTCTGTTCTGTTAGTTTGTTCTGGAATTATCAGAAATTCCTAAAACAAAGTATCACTCTCTGTTCATATTTTTTTTGTTTGTTTCAGAATTTATCAAAAAATTCCCAACAGTGGTAATAGAGGATTTTTCCACTTTATTTTTGTTTGGAATGACCATAAATTCCCGTCATGGTATCAGAGCTAGTCCAGGCTCTTTGAAGGCATCAAAGAAGCTGAAGGAAGGTTACTTGCTGTAGCAAATTATCGAGCAGAGTGAAAACGCTGTCAAGGTATTTTTCAGATTAGTTTTTTGTGTAGCTGTTGAAGACAATTAAGTGATTTTTAATACACAGTCAAGTATTGCAAGTATGGCTAGCACTAGCGTGGGTATGTTTAATACCCAGCTCCCACAGTTCAATGGGAAAAGCTATGACTACTGGGCAATAACCATGAGAGCCCTGTTTGCCTCACAAGATTTATGGGAACTTGTTGAATATGGATTTGAAGAGCGAGCAAATGAAGAAGAGTTTAATGGATTAACTCAGGCAGAGAAAGAGCTGTTAAAGAGCAACAAGAAGAAGGATTCAAAAGCCCTTGTATTTTTATATCAAGCAGTGCATGAGAGTGTGTTTCCAAGGATAGCAGCAGCCAAGACATCCAGAGAATCATGGAAAACTCTCAAGACAGGCTATCAAGGCATGGAGAGAGTGAAATCAACAAAACTACAGTTGCTGGGGAAAGATTTTGAGAACCTGTGCATGAAGGAGTTAGACAATATTGACTCATTCTTCACACAAGCAATTGGTTTGGTCACACACATAAGGTCTCATGAAGAAACTCTTGAAGAAATGAGGATTGTGGAGAAACTATTGACGTGCCTACCCTCAAAGTTTGATGTGATTGTCACCACCATAGAAGAGACAAAGGATCTCTCGAATTTTTTAGTTGATGAACTTCATGCATCACTGATAACACATGAGCAGAGGTTGAGTAGAAATGAAAACTCATCTCTAGAGCAAGCCTTCAAGACCTAGATGTCATTTGGAAGAGGAAGAGGTCAAGGCAGAGGAAACAAGAGAGGAAGAGGCAGAAGCCAATACAGAGGTGGAAGAAACAGTTCAGCAAACGTTCAAGGAAGAGGCAACAATCCAAATCAGAACCAAGGCCATGGCAGCAGCCAACAAAGTGGACAACATCATGCTCATGGACAAAGGTATGAAAAATCCAATGTCCAATGTTATTACTATAAAAATATGGGCATTATGCAAATGAATGTAGGAAGAAGTAGCATGATATGAGTAATAGATCTAGTGAAAATATCACTAGAGAAAATATCAACCAAGATAATGTGTTGTTAGTTTGTAATATGGCTGACACAAACAGTGAAGATATATGGTTTCTAGATTTTGGTTGCAGTAACGATATGACAGGAAACATAGCCCTGTTTTTTGTTTTAAATCAGAGTGTGCAGTCACAAGTCACACTTGGGACTGATAGTAAAATTTCTGTTATGGGAAAAGGAGAAGTTAAAATATTTACAAAGAAAGGTGAAAAGAAAAACATAACAGATGTCTATTATGTTCCCGGAATGAAGTGTCACCTCTTGAGTATTGGACAGCTTGTTCAAAAGGGTTACAATGTTTTCTTTGAGAATGATGTATGCACCATCATGGATAGATCACCCAGCAAATGTTGTATTGCTGAAGTGAAGATGACGAGGAACAGAATGTTCCCTCTCAGGATAAGGGCAGATTTGAAAAATAAAGTAGTAATTGCAGCAGTGACACAAGAGGCTCTTCAAAGCATACCAAAGGATGAAAATCAGTTGTGGCAATTGAGATTTGGACATCTCAACTTTGGAGGTCTTAATTTGTTGAGTAGAAAAGGAATGGTAAGAGGATTACCATTGATAGAAAAGCCAGACAGCCTTTGTGAAGGTTGTATATTGGGGAAACAACACAGAGAAAGTTTTCCAGCCAGGAAACGCATAAGGGCAAAGGCACCCTTAGAAATTGTCCACTCAGATTTATGTGGACCGATGCAAGTTCCATCACTTGCAGGCAGCCAAAATTTTCTAACATTTATTGATGACTTTACCAGAAAGACTTGGGTTTATTTCCTGACTAATAAGAGTGAAGTGTTTGAAAATTTTCAAAATTTCAAAGCACTTGTAGAAAATCAAAGTGGGCTGCGTATCAAGGTTTTGAGAACTGACAAAGGAGGTGAGTATATCTCCAAGAATTTTTACGTTTTTGCAGAGAAAATGGAATTCATAAGAAATTTACAGCAAGGTACACCCCGTAGCAAAATGGAGTTGCTGAAAGGAAAAACAGAACAATCATGGATATGGCGAGGAGCATGTTGAAGGCAAAGCATTTGCCAAATTATTATTGGGTTGAAGCTGTACACTGTGCAGTATATATTTTGAATAGGTGTCCTACAAAAGAAGTGATGAACAAAGTCCCAGAAGAAGCATGGAGTGGGAGAAAGCAAGGAGTCACCCACATGAAAGTTTTTGGTTGTATGGCTTATGCACACATTCCAAATGAGCTAAGGAAGAAATTGGACAGTGAAGGGGAGAAATGTATTTTCATTGGATACAGTGAGGAATCCAAAGCTTACAGGTTGTATATCCCATCCACCGAAAGGTTTTTTGTGAGCAGAGATGTTCAATTCATTGAGGAGGAAGCTTGGGATGGATGCATAGAGAAAACAATTAATGTTAAAAACTGTTTGTCTCATGATGATGATGATGAGGAGTTGGCTGAAACACATCCCCAAACAGCAACACCAACACCAGAACAACAAGAGACACCCTTAAGAAGAAATGAGAGTGCTTCTCCAAGCACACCACAAGGAGGAAATTCAAGTGCATCTACAAGCACTTGCACACGAAATGAAAGAGGTAAGAAATTCAGAAATTTAAGTGATATTTATGATGAAGGTATCAATTCCTTGTTTGCTTTGTATTGTCATGTTGATGACCCTACTCATTTCGAAGATGCAATTAATGATAAGAAATGGATAGAAGCTATGGATGAGGAGATGAATGCCATAGAAAGAAACAAGACATGGGATTTAGTTGAACTAGAAAAAGGTAAAGAAGTCATTGGAGTTAAATGGGTCTACAAGACCAAGAGTAATGCTGAAGGAAAGATAGAAAGGCAAAAGGCAAGACTTGTTGTCAAGGGATACAAGGAGCAGTATGGGAGAGATTATGAGGAGACTTTCGCACCGGTTGCAAGAATGGAAATCATGAGAGCAGTGCTATCCATAGCAGCACAAAACAAATGGAAAGTTTACCAAATGGACGTGAAGTCAGCATTCTTGAATGGAGTGTTAATGGAAGAGGTTTACGTTGAACAACCTTTAGGCTATGAAAAGAAAGGCCAAGAGCACAAAGTTTGCAGATTGAAGAAAGCTCTTTATGGGCTGAAGCAAGTGCCAAGAGCGTGGTACAATAGGATAGATTTCTATCTACTGGAGAACGGATTTGAGAAGTGTGAGGGAGAGCCCACCATTTACATCAAAGAAAAGGACGGTAAAATTTTAATTGTTGTGTTATATGTTGATAATGTGATTTTTACAGGTAATGATGACTACCTCATTGAAAATTTCAAATCAATCATGAAAGAAGAATCTGAGATGATTGACATGGGTTTGGTGAGATACTTCTTAGGAATAGAAGTAGATCAAAATAAAAATGGAATTTTTATTTCACAAGAAAAATATGTAAATGAAGTGTTGAGCAGATTTAACATGCACGACAGCAAGGCAGCAATCACTCCCACAGTGATGGGATTAAAACTCGGCAAAGAGGACAGCGGCAAGGATTTTGACCCTAGCGTGTACAACAGCATAGTTGGCAGCCTTATGTATTTAACTGCAACTAGGCCGGACATAATGCATGCTGTTAGTTTAATTTCGAGATTCATGGAGAAGCCAAAAGAAACACATTGGCAGGCAGCAAAGAGAATTCTGAGGTATGTTAAAAGTACAAAAAGGTATGACATATTTTATACTCTTTCAGAATGTTCAGATTTAGTTGGATACACAGATAGTGATTGGGCTGGAAGTGTAGATGACTAGAAAAGCACATTCGATTATGTTTTTCACATAGGTACAAGAGCCATTTCATGGGCTTCCAAGAAACAGCCAATTGTGGCATTGTCTACAACAAAAGCAAAGTACGTGGTAGCTACAGCAGCAGCGTGTCAAGCAGTTTGGATGAGGAGAATGTTAAGAAGTCTATGCCAAGAACAGGGAACAACAACAGTTATTTTTTGTGACAATAGCTCAGCTATTGCATTATCCAAGAATTATGTATTCCATAAGAGAACAAAACACATAGACATAAAGTTTCACTACATCAGAGAATTGGTGAACAATGGAGAAATCATTTTACAACATTGCAGGACTCAGGAACAGGTTGCGGATATTTTGACAAAGCCATTGGACTAGAAAAGTTTTGAGTTTTTAAGGAAACATCTGGGTGTGACTGATAACCCAGCAGTTGAAATTAAAGGCAAGTGTTGAAATTATAATTTCAACTGCAGTGAACAGTTGAACAGCAGCAACTACTTTACTTATTTGTCCACATCCGATGCCCCACATTTATTCCTGTTTTTTTAAGTTACCGCCATTACCATCTTTTCACTTTTTAATTATTTTTGTGTTCTCGAAGGAGGAAGATCAGATCCACCGCTGAGCCATTACTTCTAAACAACCGGAGTAATGAGCAGAATGGCTCAAAGAGAAAAGAACCAGCCTCGAGCCGTCGTAGCATTTATAAGCCATGGATTTCATCACCACCCACTCAAGAAATACAGAAAAAGATCAGATCTGTTCATCATGAGCAATAGATTGTATCAGAGACTTCATTAGCAAGTTAAAGTGGTGATGGATAAGTTAGACCCTTTCCCGCACTATAAAACGCAGACATAGTAGTGTATACAATATAGAAATAGAGATAGAGAGTTTTCTTATTGTAACGCACAGCAGTGCTGAAATTGTAATTTTCTGAGATAGTGAAAAATTGGTTTGAGGAACTGAAGCGTTCCTGTTGTAATCCCTCTGTCAAGAGGAAGATGCTCTTCAGCATATTCTCTTGTGAAAATCCCTCTATGTGAGGAAGATGTTTTTTTAACAGTTAGTTTATTGTTTATAAATAGAAGTTTTTTTTGTGTTGCTGAAACACCGTAAGTCGAAAATAGTCTTGACGTCAAAACAAAGTGTTGCTGAAACACCGTAAGTCAAAAATAGTCTTGACGTCAAAACATCGTTGCTGAAACAGCACGATCAGCAAAATTACGTTGCTGAAACACCAATTTCAACAAAGCGATTTTTTTTTTCTGTTTTCGCTGTATTAAAACAAAGCATTATTCTATTCAAATTTTTTTTTTTATCCTGTGCCAAAACACAGTATCACTTCTGTTATGTTAGTTTGTTCTGGAATTATGAGAAATTCCTAAAACAGAGTATCACTCTCTGTTCATATTTTTGTTTGTTTGTTTCGGAATTTATCAGAAAATTCCCAAAAGTGATAATAGAGGATTTTTCCACTTTATTTTTGTTTGGAATGACCAGAAATTCAGGTCCCTATACTATCATTAAACTGAAACTTTAAGCTGAAGTAAATTGAACTATTTATGACATTTAGTAGACAACAGAATCAAATGTGATGACACTTATTTGACCATAAAATTAATAAATAAATTATTTGTAATACTTAATAGAGAACCTAAGATTAATAAATAAATTATTTATAATAATTAACAGACAACAGAATGAAAAGTAAGGAGTTGTCTATAATGCGACTTTTTGGAGATTCCGGTGACGGAATCCGGCGGAAGAAATGAGGGTAAATCTTGATTTTTAAGCAGTTAAAATGGTTTTTTAACTGCATATTTGGATTCAGCGCCCTGAAAAACTCCTGTGAGCCATTGATTGTGCAGAAACTAGCTATCAAACTTGGGATTTCAATGAATTGCTGCCGGATTTTGACCTGAAAAATCCACCGGAAAAGCTTTCAAAAAGTCGCGTTATAGACTACTGCGAAAAGTAATGACACTTATCTGACAATAAAATTAATAAATATGTTTCCTGTGATGACACCTATCTTATAAGATTAATACCTAATCAGGTGTCTGTCATTTTAGTGGCAGTTGTCACAGGGAAGACTGAGAAGCAACAAAAGGATTTCAAGTCATCCAAGATAAATACTTTGTATTTATTAAAATGCTTCGAATTCAGTTTTTATCACAGTAGAATCTCCAATGAATTATCGGTCAGGGTAGCTCTAGTGTTCCCACCTGTGGTGGCTACGACATTGGTTCCAGACATTGTATTCATTGGATTAGCCGTAGATGGGATAAGGCCCTCTTTCTTTCAATAATGGATGGACAGAACCTTTAGCTTTTTCGGTTACGCTCAAGGAGGGGAAGGGACTAAGCTTCTTGGCTAGAGCAGGTTGTTCAAACAGAGAAGGGCTTTTGGATTTCACTTCTTTTTGGCTTTGCTCCATATGTTCCTCCATATGGCCAAGAGTAGAATCTACCTTCTTAGAAAGTTAAGACTTAATGAAATTCTCTGGAAATAGACTCCAAATTCCTGGACATAAATTTCTGTGGAAATAGAATCCAAATTCTTGGACAGACATTTGAGAGCAATGTTCTGCCAGTTTCGGAGTTGTAATGAGGCTGACAATTCCTCATTCTGTCTGCCGGCATGGCAGTATTTGGCTTGACACTTTCGGGAGAGCCAACACTCACTGATACAGCCTTTCGTACGGAGAGAGCTTAGCCTTCCGTATTTATAGAGCCTTCCACTACCTAGAGTCACTCATGCTGACGCTGGACAATATAGAATTCATGCAATGGTCAAAGCGATACTGTGATTCGGCAAATCGTGGAATAATGGACAAGTATCTTCGCTGTCCATGGGCATGTGCACAGATGCTTCAAGCATGTCCACTGGTAACACCTCGTTAAGCTGACATACAATCAATCAACCCATCCAATATAAGCACCAATAATAACTAATTGATGGGTAGGATTATTGCCATTTGCAGCCCCAAACAAAAGTCTCCAAACTCAAAAATTGTGTATTTACAACAGCATACGTTCTTTTGCCACCTGTAGTAGCTGCTTCCATTCTCTTTTGCATGTGCTTTGATTTAACTCTTCATCCCAGCTTAATAAAATCAATCCACCAATAGCCATGTTTAATGAATATTTATGATTTCTAGCACTCCATATTTGATCCGTCCTGTAACAGTATGGGATGTCCACGTTGCAATTGTTAAATGAATGTTACCAAGAAGAACTGATTCGATTGAACATCTCCAGACACCAGCCGGCTGGAACCTTCCAAAGCAGTTTCCCTGTACTCTCCAGCATATAGCCGGCTGGCTGAATCTGTCATGCAAGTGTCCAGCGTCCACTAAGACGCATTCAAAGTTTATTTAATAATAATAGGGGAAAGTGGAAAGCTTACACGGAGAAACACCCAAGCTTGCAAGTTCAATGGAAAAATGGAAAATAAAAACATCGTATTCACGTGACACTAAAATTATGTTTTATATTATTTTAATATTAATATAATTATTTTTTTATATAAAAATATTATAAATTATAATACTAATACTATTTTTTTTTTTATTTTTTATTATTATTTGAGATTGAAATTAATATCATTATTTTTTTAAAATTTAATTTTATTGAGAGTTAATATTACTAATTTTTGTTTATTTTTTTATTATTATCTGAAAATGAATTAAATCATTTATTTGTTTAAAAATTATATTTTTGTTTTACTATTATTATTTGAAGATTCATTTCATTTTTTTTTGAAATTTTTATTACCTATAATATTTTTAGAATTACAATTAATACTTTAATATTTATTAAAGTCAAAGTCATTATTGCTTCAAGTGCAAAAATTGAAAATTTAACTATGAAGAAGGTGATTTCAAATACATTATCCTCCCGTATAAAAGTAAAAATTATTTAGTATAGTTTAACTAATATCCTAAATCAAAATCATTGTAAATTAATGATTAACAATTACTATAAAATATCCTAAATCAAAATCATGGTAAATTAATAGGTAGTAATTAATATTTTTAAGCAAGTTTATATAAGTAAATTTTAACTACAAGAGTACATCAAAATCATGGTAAATTAATAGGTAACAATTACTATTTTTAAACAAGTTCGTATAAGTAAATTTTAACTACAAGGGTACAAATCATTAGAGTATATTTTGACTAATATCTTAAAGACAAATCTTTTTAAATTAATGTGTAACAATTATTATTTTTAAACAAATTTGCACAAGTAAATTTAAACTAAACCTTAAACCTTCCTCATCTAAGATCTAACTTCTGAAGATTTCAAAATAAAATATTTAATTATTTATATT
>APFE030286121.1:0-102387 GCA_000404065.3 Pinus taeda
AGGCTGTTTGGGATGCCAAACATAAATAAATTTTCAGCTGAATGGCTACCACTCATAGAAGCTGCCACAAATGCCGATCTCGTGGATTGGGCCAAAATATGTTCTGATAATTTGTTCACTGCTGTCATGAATTACCGTTCTAAGAGATCCTCATCACAAAGGGTCTATCCTCCGTTTTATCTGTCTGCTTACATTATGGATTCTATTTGCCATGTATCTAAATTTCCAACTATGGGTTGGAAATGGACTACCCAAGACCCGTCGCCTATTCATGTTTACCACAAAATATTATGGGATTCACAGTTTGCCCCTCACTTCTATCAAATTTGCCATGGGTTCATTTTACCCCTATATAGGATGATGTATGTTGAAGAACCCCCGAGGTGCTCACCCGAAGCGCAAATAGACATCATCACCGTCGCAAGATGGTTTGGGGAAGAATGGTTCACCTATATCAGAGTGTTTGGGAGCACTGTACCTCCACACTTCCTACCTCTGTATGTCCCCGACAAGCTTTTGGCTAGGGAAATTTCCTATCAGAGTTGCTGGGAAGGCGGCCTAACCAAAGAGTTAAAAGACAAGAAGAAGGCCATATGGCCTCAGTTTCCTGTAGCTTGTGGGGCCTTCTCATTATTTGATGTAGGACATGCTTTTGCCGAAGTAGGGAATGTGACATCCCTACAATTATTTAAATTCCCCGCTCTACCTTTTGACCTAAATAACATTGCCCATGATTTCACTATAAGTGTCAGAATAAAAGTGTTCACCGGAAAGAAAGATTTATTTGATGACTTGTTTCAAAATAAAAGTTCATTTCAGGAAGTTTTGCGAGAAGCTAAGTCGAGGTTGTCCCCAGACGACCTCGAAAGATTTTTGTTATTCAGAGAAAGAAGGCTAGCCAGCATTCCTCTAGAAAAGCTGCAACCGCTCGCCAGAGAGCCTACTCCAAGTGTCAGCCTCAGCGGAAACTCCAATTCTTCCAAATCCAAATCTGACGCTGTTCAAGAAACACCTAAACGCTCTAAAAAGTCTACAAGCGACCAAGGGAAATTCGGAGAAGCAACCGGGGATACTGCCTAGTCAAGTGCCATGTCGCAACTCCAAGTTATCGCTTCCTCACCAAGAAATGTCCCTCCTCCCGTCACTACATCGTTGCTCGTCATGACAGAGCTCGATAAAGAGTGGGAAAACTTCAAGGAGCTAATCAGATCGGAAGGGAAAGTCCCAAGAACACTTGTAAGCAATGCGCAAGTAACACAGGAAATGGTTTCAACCATGGTCGGTAGTGTCTCAGAAGCAGAACACAGTCATATCGCTCAGCCTCCTGAACTCTTACTTAGTGTAGAGGAAATTCCCTCACTATACGTGTTCTATAGTCCTCAACATAAAGTAGTGGTGAGGAGACAAAGAAAGAAGAGAAAGCTGGAGAATACGCTGTCACAGAACGCCAAACATTTAGATGTCTTATGGAAATACCCTAACAACAACACCATGGAAAATCTCACGAAATTGTCTCAAATTGCAGGAGCATATGCTTCTGTGACTATCGACAAGGCGTCTGAAGTTCAGCAACTATTAAGGGAGCAAGAAAACCATATACAGCTACTGCAACAACAGCTGCAACAAGCCAATGCCAGCAATGAAGCATCCAAACAACTCGAGAAACTACAAGAAGATTTTCAGCAAATGCAGATAAGCTATCAGAACAGCCTGGACGAAAAAGGAGAGCAGTTGCGAGCTTTACAAGAAATACATAGAGATGAGCCCAAGCTTTCCGAATTCGTTTCAGAGTCTACTAGTCTAAATGAGCAACTTCTGCAGCAATAGGAAGAGTTGGGATGAAAAATATCGCGGTGGAGTCACTATTGCGAGCTGAGCGACAAACTCACCAATCAAGTGACAGACCTGCGAAGTGACTACGACCAGGTTGATAGACGAGTGACAGAGTATATAGCTTGGTAGAATGGAGAGGAAGGGAAGAGAGCAAATGCACCCAGAATAAACAAAAGCCATAAAGAATTGCTCTTTAACAAATGGGACGATCAAATCAAGCAGGCAGAACAGGCGGCAGAGGCAGCGGCGACACAGGCTAGTGTTCTTATAGACTGTGTAAATGAAAATTTACATAGAGCCAACTTAATCATAGAAACCACCCCGGGATACCTACCAAACAAGTCGCAAATAGAGGCAGAATGGAAAGAGAGAGCGCAGGAAAAGGGAAAGGCGATCCAAGCTTTGAACAGGTTGAATTGGGAGTGCTATTGGGCATACTTAGGTAAGCCACACAGTCAATGGATGACTGTGAAATGCATCACAAACTCAGCAGAGAAAGTAGTGCCATCTCATAGATTCCGTTTTCGCAGCCCAGCTCAGCGCAGAAGTCAGCCAACCGACTCTTCTCAAATCCATGCTGAACACTTGCAATTTCAAAGACCAGATCCAGAAATAACTTATTTTTAGTAGTTTGTTGTTTCTTTTTGTTTAGATTAGAAAAAGGGCGGTCATTTGAGAGCTGTATCTTACAATTTTGTAAAAACACTATTATTAGATTTAGGAAGTAGTATTTTAACCCTTCTCATGCATTTAGAGAAGGGTCCAGAGATTTGTCAAAAACTTATCCTCAGAAGATGCACTTCTGCACCCTCAAAGGAGGTTTTGATGAATGGATGGATCGAAATTTATCTTTACTTGCATTTTGATATCTGCTACTGATGTTGCACTTCTATACTCTTGGTAGATTTTAGAACAAGTAGAAATAGATTGTTTTGCTTGAGGCTTATGGGTAGAACTAGTCATTAATGGTACTTTTATCTCTTGGAAATGTCTGCTTATACTCTTTAAGTAATTTACAGTTTCAGTTGTTCATGTGTTATTGCCTGAACATTTGGGTTATCATTTGGCACTTTTGTATGGTGGAGTCATATAGTTCATGTGTGACATATGAATGGCTTATTATGCGATATGCTGTTCACAACTATTTTGCTTAACTTCTTATGCAAAGTAGTTTATCTCAAATGGTTTCTTTTCCTATGATAGCTTAATGATCTTTATTACCAGTTATTATTCGAAATCTTTTTAGATCACATAATGAAAGACATACAATCCCGGGTTAGAATAGATTTGATTTGTTGTTTCTCATTAGATACAATAGCATAGAGTAAAGTTAAAGAATCTGATTTAGATTAGCTTTAAAATACTCTCAGATCAGCACAGTTCAACTCTATACACACACACACACACCCAAGATCGGGAAACTGGTCCCGTTATCCCCAGTCGGACCCGCTATACCAAACGGATAAGGAGCTGCTAACCAAGGTCCGGACCGGGTGGGTATCCCCCTTGTTGTCGACCCGATTTTCGGGGCTTCAACAGAGTGTTGTTGATTGATTTATGTCAACTCTTTCTATCATTTACATGCACATTAGCTTGTACAAGCACCATTTCAGTTTTCATTAGCATCTCACTGATGTCGCATGCATGACATTGTTTTGCACGAACGGTCAATGATTTGGCGACTCGTCTAACACACATGCATGTTGTTCCATTTTCTTAATCTTGAATTCACTCTTTGCATGCATGATCATTCACCTCTGCTTACACTCAACATCACCATGCATTCACACCTACATTTACTTTCATTTTCCCGTTGGCCAGTCTGGGCAACCTTGGCTCAGACTCTACCTCACCAAGAAAGAATTGCACAATTATGAGAGGGAAGGCTCTACCTTCCTCCCAAAAAATTGGCAATTCTGACTAGTGACTACCCTCTTGTCTTTCCTTGTGCAATTCTGAGAGGCAGTGACTGCTGGCCCAAAAAATTACACAATGCAATCCCTAGGCCTACAGTACTTGCCAGCTAAAATTATGCATTGCACAATCTCATCACCCAATAGGCTAGTCTGGATTACACATTGTGTAATTCTAGCAACCGACCAACCTCCAAATAGCTTGGACTACTTTTGTGCAGTTATGGCAGCCAGTCTCCTGACCTCCCAATGGAAATTGTGCAATGCTTTCTAGTCAATCCCTAGGTATGTAGAATGTCATCCATCAAGTTTTCTTTATTTTTAGCTGATAGATTTCTTGCCATGCATGTCACCATGTATCTAGATATAGTAGGTGTTCATCTATTTCTCAGCAGTTCAGGATCAATGGCCTCCAAGAGAGCAAGATCAAAGGACACCAACAGAAGCGCAACTAGAGCAGCCTATTTGGGACTCCTACACCAAACGGTCTGAAGTCTAGTTGGGACTTCTTACCGGGGAGATCCCCTGACATGTTGGTGGGTCCAGCATCGTCAACACCCTCATACTCAAACACAAGCTTCTTCCTATTGCACTCCTCATTTCAATTCACCTTTGAACCTCCCTCTAATAACTCCTTTGAGAAGCTTAACCGTGATTGAGTCAATGATGGTGTCTCAACCTATGTCTACTATAATGAGTGAATCAACCAAAGTTGCAGAAACTTCTATGTTTTTAAGTTCACCAACAACTCATTTATATGGTGTTCCATCAGTTCCACCTAGCTACCAATATTTGTCTGGAAACGTTTTTGGTGCATGGACTAGTCCATGGACTTCTCCTTTATCATCCTCATTAGGATTACTATATGTTCCCTATTTGATGATCTCCTCACAACCTATTCCACGTATTTCACCCCAACCTTATCTAGAGTACAATATGGCCCATTTCTTAATGGATTGGGACATCTACAATGGCCTACTTCATCCTATACTAGGTACCATCCTCCTATGGGGAAATTGCCTCCATACACTCCTTATCCTCTAGCAGGGGGGAAACCTATTGATGAAATGTTCCCATTTGTTGATCCAATTCTACAAGTTGGTGCTCCACCTTATCCAAGTCTTCTTCCTATGGGTCCTCCATTTCCAGGAATGGATACTAATTCTTGGAATCCTACGTTACTTGTTCAACCTGGTTTGGTTTTAAATTAAACCTTGACTTCTCTTTTATGTTCCAACTATGCCCCAATTTCCTAATTTTCAACCTATGCAATCCATATCTCAACCTTATTAATTTACACCTCAAGTGAGTGAACTTGTTTAGGTTGTATCTCAAATACAACCTACTCCAATGGTATATGGGATTCCTCAAATTCCATCAACCCATACTCTTTAGGGTGCGTTACAAACTCCACCTCTTGGTTAGTCCATACCTCAGATGTAAGTAAACCAACCACTACATGGCATGAAATGAGTTCCAACTATTCAACCCAATATTGGAATGATTCAAAATCCATCGAAGGAACCATTCCAAGGAATTCCTAACATACCTATTGGTCAAACTATTATACCAAAAATGCCTTATCAAGGAAAACAGATCCAAACTCAATCATTCCAAACTTATCAAGGTTTTCATGGAACTGGACAACTCGGTTACAGTTATCTTGATTATAAAAATCCTACTTATCCTGGAATGAAAATACCAGTTGCTCAACCCATTCCATCATACCCAAGATATCCTCAACCATAGGTTAACCTTTATCCATAAGGTCAACCTTCATATATAGACTGCAATAGATAGTTTCCATTTGTTACAACACTTGAGTTACCAAATTTATCTCGACTTACAAATGATCCCATTTTTCATTCTCCTTTGTGGTCGGCCATTCCTACCAAATTGTCATGTGACATTCCAAAATTGAATGGAAATACTAGAGAAGGTTTGTCCACTCATGTTATGACCTATCATTTATGGTGTTCATCCAAGTCCTTGAATAATGACTCCATTCATTTACAAGTTTTCAAGGGAACTCTTACTAGTATGACAATTAAGTGGTATGTTGAATTCCATTAGCTTCATTTAACAACTTCAATGCCTTAGAAACCATGTTTCTAACCCATTTCCAACTACCCATCTGTTATGAAATGGAACTAAGATTTTGACTTCCTCGAAATAGTATGACTCCACCCATATATCTGATCACATTCATGAGTGGAGGCATCGACATCAATTGGTCAAAACTTATATTCTTGATTAGTTATTGACATAGTGTTTGTCAAATCCCTCTTGTCTACTATAACTAAAGATGCTTACAAAGGCGAAGGTGTTTTTGAAGAGAAAGTTGTTCCTCATGCTCAATATATAGATTTTATTTATACTCATTCTAGCATGCTTTATGACAAGATACCCAAGGCTTTGTGACCCCAACATACTATTCCACCTACTCTCCCCTCAAAGGAATCACACTTTGTTGATGGCGTAGTTGGTTCTACTAGTCAACAATTGGTGATAAAATATTCTAATCAAACTAATTCAAAATCTTCTCCCACTGTGACCAATCAAAACCCTCCTAACCCTATTCCTATGAGTACTTTTGAGATAAATGCTATTCAATCCAATAAAGGAAAATTTCAATAACCTGGAAGTAACAAAAAGGTTAAAGGAAAGAATAAGCAAGAGAACACTCCACAGGAAAAGAAGAAGAATCAGTCTACTGATGAGAAGTGAAAGCCTCTTTATTCATGTCTTATCTGTAATGATGAACATTTCACAAAGGTCTGTCCACAGCGTGCAAAGATCAATATATTTTTGAAAGCTACATCTACTGCACCTACCATTTTGACAAATACTTTCCGAAACTAGGAGAGAAATATGGTTGCACAAAACCAATCCTTTTATTCCCAGGTAATGATGTTATTTGTCATTAGTAATAAGAATGTTGTCATGGTGGCTACAAGGAATAAGGACTATGGAAATATAAATCCTTCAATTATAAAGGTTGATGATCAACCTTCCATCTCTACTCAATCTATCTCTAGTCCTCTCCAGATAGAGAATTGACTACTGAATTAACTATCAAACCTCTTAAAGGGATGATTCATAAGTTAGAATTACATTCCCGTACAAGAGTTGCACAAAATTACAACATAGTTGAGGATTTAGCTCAATCTCCTTCAGTTATGTCAGTACTCGAGGTGTTGTAGATTTGTCCTGCCTAAAATATATATTTAATACCAGTGATTGAAGGAGTAGATCCTCCAGATTCAAATCTTATTGTATTTAATAAAAAGAACCATACTCCTAAACTTACACTCCAATTTTCTTTCATGATTCAAGTTGTTGTTAGAAGTAAAAATATCCACTGCATAATCATAGATGAAGGTGCTTCAACTTGCATCATGTCACTTTCATGTTGGAAGGCCATCGATTCTCCACATCTTAATCAGTCATCGTCCACACTCAAAGCTTTTGATGGGAAAGGATTTAAACATTATAAGATCCTGAATTCATTACAAGTAAAATAGTTAGAAAATATTCTCAGTTGAGGTCAAATTCATTGATGGACCTTTGGATTATAACCTCTTACTGGGATGAGCATGGGTTTATTCCATGGAGATTGTGGTCTCGACCTATTTAGGATGATTACTTTCCCTCACTAGGGGGTCATTATGGCCATCAATCAATTTTCCTTTTTTTCCATTGATTCCAAAGTCACTTGGAGAATTCCACTTATAGTTGAATCTCCACAATCTTATCAATATGTCAGGATAGGATTGCTTTAAGATTCATACTTAATGGAAGCTTTCATGCTCCCTCCTCCTGAAATTCCCAATCCATTTTCCTTTATTAATATTATTTCATCTTCTACTAGTCCAACTGATCCCTAGATAGTACCTGACAGCTCTAATATTAACTCATTTTGTGATCGTATGTTGCTCAGTCCCATTAAGCTAGATTATGATGCTATTTATTTAGCCTGATCGAGAAATTTTGATGTTGATGCCTTAGTAAATTGGGTTGATCATTCCCAAGATTTAGGTTCACATTATGACCCTTTCAATGGAATATTTTCCACTGAAAAAAGCATCATGGAGATCATGATGCCAGATGAAACCCCATGTGACAATCATCTTCATCAATTGTCATTACCTGAAATTCTTGAGAATAATCTTGAAGATTTTTATTCACCCAATGTTATTGAGTCATTTATGGGTTCTATCTCTATTCATATGGTGAATTCCAAGAATAATTTAGAAAATATTGAGGAGACCATACCCCTCAATATTTCTATCAAACCTGGAAGCGTCGAAAATGTCCATGTTGGTGCTTCTTGTTCTCCCAATGAGATTAATATTTATAAGGACCTCTTTCAATAATTTCATGATGTTTTCGCTTGGACATATGAAGATATGCCAGGAATAGATCCAAACATTGTGATACATAAGATTAAAACCATGGAAAATTTTAGGGGATAATATTCGCAAGTGGGCTAATTTTCCACGTTTAAAAAAAGATTCTCTAATTTCCTTTTTTTTCAAAAAATAATTCGCCAAAATTTTATAGTATAAAACTATTTTACCATGAAAATTACCAAAATTGTATAAAGGCTATATATAAAACTATTAGAAATTTGCATGTTTTTATAAAGAAAGCAACAAACATTTTATAATTTGTAATTTGGGGAAGAGTAAGATTCACCAATGTTTTAAAAATTTAAGACAAATTTTCATAATTAAAATTTTCCCTGATTAAAACCTACCGAGATGCTAAACCTATTCGATAATGTTTATGTCTGGTTCACTTGAAGAAAGTTGTTTTCATAAAAGAAGAAGTTGAAAAAAATTTGCATGCTGGTTTTATCTATCCTGTTCCTCTAACTGATTAGGTTTTGAATATTATTCCCATTGTGAATTAATAGGATATGATTAGAGAATGTATTGATTATAGGGATATCAATTGATCTTGAACTAAGGAAAACTATATGACCCCTTTTATCGACCAAATAATTGGCGATTGTGCCAGAAGAGAAATTTTTTAATTCATGGATGGGTTCTCTGGTTACAATAATATCAACATCTTTCCATCGAACAACCATAAGACTACCTTCATTTATCCATGGGGTACATTTTCATACCAAAAAATTCCTTTTGGTCTAAAGAACACTAGTGCAACCTTTCAAAGGGAAATGAACTATGCTTTCCATATTGAGCATATAGTACAACCCTATTTGGATGATTTTCCTGCCCACTCTAAACATTGTGAAGATCATCTAACACATCTCATAGCAATATTCCTACGCTTTCAAAATTATAATATAAGGTTAAATCCACACAAATGTGTGTTTTGTGTCCAATCTGGTCGACTTCTAAGATTTGTAGTGTCTAAGAATTAGATCCACATTAATCCTATGAAATTCTAAGCAATCATTGATTTTCCTGCTCCCTCTTCACTTGTTTATTTACATCGCCTTCAAGGGAAGGTTAAATTTCTACAAAGATTCATTCCTAACTACACAAAACTTACAAAGGGATTTACTTGTCTATTGAAAAAAAGGGTTCGCTTCCTTTGGGATCACACTGCTAAAAAAAAAATTGATGCTTTGAAAGATGTGTTATCTTGAGCATCTTTTTTATACCCCGCCCCCCCCCCTTGACTATCAGAGACTATTTCCTCTATTTAGCTATGACACCTACCGCAATTGTAATGGTTCTAGTAAAATAAGATCACATAGGAGACAAAGGCCCCATATATTACTTGAGTTGAAACTTGACTGAGATTGAAGCCAAGTATTCACATATCGAAAAGTTAGCTTTGGTCGTTGTTCAGGTTGTACAAATATTTCACCATTATATATTTCTTTGGAAGACTATTGTAGTTTCTTATCGCAACCCGGTGAATTACATTCTTTCAAGTCATTTACTTGGGGGCAAGTACTTGAAGTGGATAGTTATCGTCCAAGAGTTTGATTTGGAATCCATTAAATCCAAATCCAAGAAATATTTAGTCTAGTTGAACTGATTTGTGACCTTCCCTCCTCTGAGTCAGAATCAACAGTTGATGATTCTATTCTAGATGAAATGTTGTTTTTGATTGATTATTTTGATCCTCAGTATGGAGATATCATCGTTTATTTCCAAACTCAAACTTTCCAGCCTGATACTACTCATTCTAATCAAAGTCAAATTTGATACCAGGCTCACTAACATATAATAGCTTGTGACACTCTTTACCATCGTAGTGTTGATCGAATCTTTTGATGTTGTCTTACTAATGACAAGGCTAAGAAAGCCTTGAATGACTATCATGCTATAACATGAAGTAGAGACATGTCTGTCTATGTGACCGCCACGAAGATTTTATGTGCTGGTTATTTCTGGCTTACCATGTTTCGATATTATATTCTAGCAGTCCATAAATGTCACACATGTTAGATTTTTAATAGGAAATCCCACGCTCCACCTGCTCCTATGCATCTAGTTATTTTCTTTGGGCCTTTTTCCATTGACCTTATGAATTGTAACCCTTGTTCGGTCAGGGGGCATGGCTACATTATCATTGTTGTAGACTATTTTACTAAATGGGATTAAGAGATGCCCATGTTTGACAACACCGACAAACTAATGTATTTTTCCTTTTTAACCATGTTATTACTAGATTTGGTGTGCCCCAAGCCATCGTTATGTTACAATATTATATATTACAGAGCAATGGAACACATAAAAAATATACTGCAGAAATATAAACATAGAAAATGCATAAAACAAGAGAGACACAGATATATGTGGTTCACCCAAATTGGGCTACGTCCATGGAGAAACAACCAGTCCTTCCTTTTATATTATCTAGCAAAATGAAGATATACAACCTATAGTAGACCTGTTGTAATTTCCTCTTCGCTCTCACACAATCTCCTATCTCTTTCTCGCTCATAATAATGATATACATAGACGCAATATAATTCCCTCATATATAGTGAGGGGTTTCCTGCTAGGGAAAAAAACCATAAACTAAACATAACTTCTACCGTCATATTTTTTCCTAATGAATGGCCTATATTGACTATGAAATTACAACATTTTACAAGGCAATTTTACATCTATTTTTATCTTTGGGTTCACCCCCCCTGGACCCCCCTGGCAGCGCACATAAACAAGTGGCATTGCCGCCGCATTATGAAATGGGGTCCAATGCGGCGATATTTCATAATGCGGTGATACCTCTAAATAAAGAAGATAATCAAGATCCACACCCAACACGTTACAAACCATGGAAAAAAAATTTCGAAATCATATGATGTCTAAACTTACTGCCAAGTTGGACCTTTAACATGGTAGCTCAACTCCCTATTACCCACAAGATAATGGGAAAGTAGAAGAAATTAATAAGTTTTTGAAAACAATGCTCCAACGCATGGTATGGATTCATAAGACCAATTAGCCAAACATTCTTTTTTATGCTTTATAGGCATACCAAACATATCTCTAAACAAAAAATGTATTCACACGCTTTCAGTTGGTGTATGGTCTAGAATCAGTTCTCCTGATTGAATGTGAGATTCCATCCTTAAAACTAGCGATTGAGCTTCTTCCCGCAACATTCATAGAAGAAGAACATTTTTTGCACCTATCTCTCCTAGACGAGACCCAACATAATGTTGCAATGGCCAACGAGACTCACCAAAAATATGTCAAAGCACAATTTGACAAGAATGTTAAACCTCATGCCTTCTTGGAAGGCAACTTAGTCCTTTTATATGACTAGGAAGCTGACAAATTAGTAGCTGGGAAGTCCAAACATTATGGTTAGGTCCTCATATAGTTAAGCATGTACTAGTGAAAAGGGCCTATGAACTGGTTGACTTTGATGGAATTCATTTGGCACAACCTCGAAAGGGGTTGTACATGAAAACATACTATGCTTTAGATTTCTTTTGCATAGTCATTTTGTACATACTGTATAGGTTTTCTAGTGTGTTTACAATGTGGTTTTCTAAAGTTTTCTACCACCTCTACTCATCTTGAATTTCATTTGACTTGCATATGTCGGCATTCCCTTAGCTATATGTTATTTATGATTATGGCGCTAGTTGTAGTACTCGAAACATTTCTTCTACAACTTGGGAAATCTTTCCTCCTAGTGACGAGTTAGTGATTCTAAAAGGGATTTGCATTGGTCACTCAACTAATAATATTGTTGAGTATGGTGCGGTGATCAAATTGTTATCTGATGCTATTTCCCATGGCATTCACCATTTAGTTATCAAATTCAAATCACAACTTGTGGTACAACATTTAAACAACGTCTATTGAGTCAGAAATCCAAATTTATTATGCATGTTTTTAAGGGTTCGCCTCTTACAACACCATTTTGATTACATCATCAAGGAAAATTTTAAGAACCACCCTATATTTATATGTATAATAAATGGGCTAATCCCCATGATACATAGGAAAAATGGGAGGCGATTTTATCAATAATATAATATGTATATATAATTTTGGCGAATTCTCTCACCAGATTATATTTCTGTATAAGATGGAGAATCTTTCACTGAATTATAAAATCTTGTAAGATCTTGGCAAATTTTTTACTGAATAATAAAACATTGTGAAGTCTTGGCGAATGTTTTGTTAAAGTATGAAACCATAGATGATAATAAGAAAACATATTCATTAAATTGTAATATACTAACATACATGTTTGGAAAAGGGAAACATAATTTTCTCTTCCCACAAACAATGTTCCAAGTTTCAAGTTTTAGTGGTCGTGTTTGTCAAGGTTCTTACAATACACTCTTTCATATCCTTCTATTAGTTTTGATAATATTCCACAACAAAGCTCTTGTAGGTGTTGATATTGACCACAAGTTTTGTTAAGGTAGGAGAGATTAATCTTTTCTCTACAACTTTTGTCAAGCTACCACTTTTTTCAAGTTATCAAATTTCTTTCTTATTCCATAGACTCCAACTATGAGATAAAAAAAAAAACACATCAAGTTTGTTTACCCAACATGCCAACAATAGCAAGCCCAAACTATATTATATAAGAAAAGTATAGGTATCCCAAAGGCTTGAAGGGGATCTAATTGAAAGAAGTGGCCATTGTGAGAAGCCTTCCAATCAATATATGAATATATAAATGTATATTTATTATTATTTTAATTGGAAATTGTTATCACTCAGGTTTTTCCCTTTGACTCCTAAGGGAATACGGTCGAGGTAACCACAAACCAAGCTTTGGACTGCAGGTCCTAGCCTACCAACAGTCAGAGAGGGCTCTCTCTTTGGGATTTAGCTTTGTTTAAAGGATGATTTTAGGCTAGATATGGCACATGGGTTTTGATTTTGATTGATGGGATGGTTGATCTATTCAAGCAGAGTTGGCATGCAATGTATAAGAGTTTCAAACCATTGGGCATGGGGTCATGGAGTAAGGTTGTTGGCGTGCTTTCTTGGTCACAAGGGGACTATGGAGCAGGATAGATACACATGGAACAACATTTAGGCTAAATAAGAATGGAATGAGGGCTAAGGAATGAGAGGCAATTAAGAATCTCTCTTTCAACTTAACAGAGGGAGGGTGAATGAGCTCTATCTAGGACCAGTCAAGAATTCCTAGATAACTGTCATACATGTGTGAATTAGGGGAAATATGAGCCAAAAGGAATTCATATTTATATCTAATTCAGAGGAAAACATATAGAAACAACAGAAATTGAGCATAGAGTGCAATTAAGCAAAGTCTAGGCTATTCATTTTTCCTGTTATTTAGACAATGATACGATAACGGTTAAACATACATAATGAAATAGAACGAAGAAACACTTATTGTTCCATGTAGCAGCACAAGAATTCCACAATCACTCTTCAACCATTTGAACACAGCAAACAGTCATTCCTCCAATATTTTCAGTAGTCTTTGATTAAAGAAATTCTCAAATTTACAGTGCGAGTCTCTCATGAAGTGAATTCATCAACCAACCCCTAATACATCTCTTTTACCAATATATATAGGAGTTTTACAAAATATCCCATAGGGAAATATCTGGACATTAATATATCCATCTACTTCTGAAAAAATTAATAACGATTTGTGGAAAAATCGCGCAGCAATAAGTGAGGCATTTAAAGCTCTTTACTCGTTGTGGCAGGTGTCATGTGTGTTGTTGACCCTTCGGCTCTGGCTGGCGGTGGGTGACCGCTTCCTTGAAATGTTGTCCTGTAGTGCTGTCCTGTGACACCTGTTCTGCGCTTTTGAATATCAGCGCGAATTTCACCCACTGTTAATTTGAATCTTATGGTAGCTGAGCCACATACTACAATTCCCTTATGCAGTCAATAAATAAGAAGAGATTCAAACTACTTTAAAAATCTGAAGCAGACTTTGCCACCAACCCTCAGTTGGCAATTGATGTTTTCTTAACTTGTATAATGTTTCATCAACTTCAGTGTAGGTATAATAATTTGGCCAAACTGGAAAAAGGTGTGCTACCTCATGCTTTATGTAAAACAAATCCTGCAGCTTGTTATATAAACTCTACCCTGTGGGAGGGACTGCTTCTTCTATGCTACTGGATGATGCTGTGATTTGATTCTGTATGAAAGCACTCAGCCTGTTTGCATATTGTTCCTGCTTTAATAGCCTTCCAGCACTGGTAACCAGGTTGGGTAAACCTTTGGTTTGCAAGTTTGCAAGCCTCTGTCTAAAGGAATTTACCTCTATCTGCATTTCCTGGCACTTCCTTTCTATAGTCTGGACAAAATTCCTCATTGTCAGCACTTTCTTGACTCTTACTATAGCCTCTGTCCTGTTCTGGATGTTTAGTGTTGCCAACTGGTCACCAGTACTAGTATTCAAAAAGTGAATCAATCGAGTAGCTTGCTCAGGCTTATTTGCTAGCAATGTTCTGGCTTTATGAGTTTCATGCTGAGCTACAGTCATCAATTCTACTTGGTCAAACATAGTTTGTATTCATGTCCATTGTTCAGCAAGAGATTGGCCAATTTTATTCCACAAAATTGTTTTTATCTCAGTCAAGGTCCTATGGATAGTGAGGTATTTATCCAAGGCCTTTATCTTATTGTCCAGGGCCTTTACTTCCCTGGTTTTCTCAGCAACTGTCATTTTTGACTTATCATAACTAGCCTCAATCTTGGCTAGCTTTTCTTTTGTTTCCTTCATCTCTGTCATTTGCAATTCAAGAGCTTTAATCTCTTTCATCATGGCCTCCATGCTCAAGCTAGCCTCTTGCACTGCTGCTGCTGTTGGATCTGCTGAGGTTGATGCACCTGCTGTTGAAGTTGATCCTGGGGGAGGTGCTGCTGGATTAACTTCTGTTGAAGGAGCCGTAATTGTCGGAGCTGGTACTATTGGAGCCATTTTGGGATGGTTGAGGGTCCAACTTTGGTTGTTTCCCTCGTTGAGCTTCCTCCAATGCTTTCTCCATTTCCATTATCCTTTCATTCATCCTCATAAGTAGGCTTACCACATCTTCTACTTCTTGTTGCTGTGCTACTTCTGCAGTTTGAGGATGTATGGTGACTGGTAGCTTCATTTGTTTTTTTAATGCTGCTATGTCTTCCTCCTTTTTTCTAATCAAGGCCTATGTGCCTTTGGGATCTTTGGGATCATGTCCCAACTCTATGATGATCTCCTCCAAGGATTTTATCCTATTATCCTTGGCCAACGTTGAGGCCTTTTCCAACTCTAACTGGGCAGAAGTGTTGTATAGAGAGTTTTGCAATCTGTGGGCCAAAAGAGCCTTGTCTACCAATGTAGAATACACCATTTCTCCTGTCTCCTTATGCAATTCAATCTGGTCTAGAGGATGTATATCTTTTGCTAGTACCTCCAGATTAGTTCTAATGTAATCTGCAGCTGATTATGGCTGCTGTGTAGTAGGCCTGAAGTGATTGAGTGTCATCTTCCCTGCTTCTACATCATAGGCTGCCATTAGCCTCTGCTGATTCGTTGGTGCCATTCTCATTAATTGGTTGTAAAGCTGGAACCTTATTGGCTCGTTCCTAGCTTTAATCTCTGTGAATGCCTTCTTTATGTCCGAGCTCCTTTGGGTCTGCTGCTTGGAGGATGAAACCTCCCCACCTAGTTATCTCTCTTGCTCTCGCTGAAAGGAGTTGGCCGATGTTTCCAAAATAGGAGGGATCTGTTGCTCAGAAGTCCCCTCACCCCTGATGTTTCTCATGGTCTCTTCAGTGATTTCCTCCTCGGCATAGGGGTTTAGCCTCTGCCTTTTTTCTCCTTGCTGGTCCGTGAATGTCCCTGTGGGTGTCTCATCTATTCTATCCCTCTTTTTACCTCTTTCCTCATTGTGAGGAGTTTGCAGCACAGGGATTTCAGGTGCTCTTGTTTGTGTTAAAGGGCTTTGCTATTGACCCTTTCTGGATTCGAGGATGGTTGCTCCTCCATTGTGCTTTGCTATTCAGAATGTTTAATTTCTTTTCCCTTTTCTGCTGATGATATGGCCTCTTTAGCAGGCTGCCTTGAAGTAGCAGTTGATGTGCTTGCTCCCACTGGTTGAGGCTGTGTGAAGGTGACCTGTGCAACATAATCCAGGTCAATTCTTTTCTCAATTTCTTTCATGTCTCTCTCTAATTTTTCTTCTTCAGTGAGCTCTTCATCATCTAAGGTGCCTTCTACCCATTCTGGTTGATTGGCATATTGTTCAACGTGGGGGAGTAGCTGGTGCACATATCCTGAAAGCCTATGTTTGATTCTTCTAAGGCTTATGAAGTGTTCAGGGTCATATGGTGCCCAGTAGAAGCTCTGTTTCAGCATGATTTCTTGTCCTAGCATGTTGTCTACATCTTTCCATGCTTCTTCCCTTTTATTGAAAACAAAGGGACCCAATTGGTGTTTGATTTTAAGCTGTGCCTTCTTGTTTTTTCCTTGGAAATGAGTTAACTCTGCATGACTGAATTGCCTGAAATATTCTAAGGCAAAAAGTCTCATAGGGGCATATCTTGGCAGCTTGTAGGGAGACAACTCACACCCATAAATTCTGATTACTGTGTGGTTTTGGTAGAAATACCAATCACCAATGTTGTAGCCTTTAGAAAGATGCAAGATCCTTTGCATTTCAACTATAAGCCTGGTAGGAGGAGTCAACATCCACAGGCAAGTAGCAGGGTAAATGAATAGGTCAATAAACTCACAATATGTGTATGGAGAATGGTGGACTTCATGGAAAACCAAGGTCCAATAAACAACAGATCTCCTCTCTCCCTTTGGGTCTAATCTCCTGAGAGGAACCTTGAAACTATCTGGGTGATAGTACAGTAGCAAGTGGTATATATAAGAAGTTTATTTAAACAATCTTTCTCTCTTCATCATCATGAATTGTTCATGTATTTTGTTTGTTATGAATGTGGCATAGTCATACATGACAGCAGGGGGCTGCCCTAGGGTGAATATGATTAGGAGAAAGAATACAGTCTCATCCACAAATTCTCCTATTTTGCATCCTAAGATGTATGAAATCATGTCCACCATGAGCTGGCCTATTTCATTAAATGAAACCTGATGATAGGGAGGAGGAGGATCATATTGGCATTCTGGCTTCATAAATAGCTGACTAACTCTTGATATTTCTGTGTTGGAGAGCCTTGCACCCTGATCTACCAAGAGTTTCATTGTGAGGGGAACCAGAGTCTAGGGAGGCTCAAAGTTCAGCATTTCATTTATAGCTTGAGGAGTGATATAGAAGAGCACAAACCCATCTGGCCTGAGAATTGCCCTCAGAGTGGGTTCATATTGTGCATGGCATAGGTGGATGAAATCAGGTAGCACATTGACTTCTGGAAGGTAATAGAGGGGCATGCTGGATTGCTAAATCCCCAAAATATCCGTGTTATTCTTGTGATTGTGTTTGAATTGGCCCACAGCTTTGAGGTGAGCAGTAAGGCCCATCATATCTCTGATCTGAAAGTCTCTGTCTGCTAATGGTAGCCACTCTAAGTCCATATGTGGAGCATGTAAAGGAGCAATGTTCGAGGCTACTGGAGTCTCCATATCTGATAGTGCTGGTATGGTTTGCAATGTGGGTGTCAACAGCAATAGGAAGTGAAATTTAAGCTCAGAGGATATTGACAACAGTTTGAAAACTGACTTTCTTTCCCAAACCAATTTCTGTGTATTCAGTTTATGATGAATAACAAATTTACAGCCCTTTGACTGGGTTCTTCACACAACATTGTTGAGTTGCAGGCTCTATGGACTGAGCGCCGGGAGAAGTGGAGTTGGATTTCGCCCAAAGGGGCACAAGTCTGCAAAGGGAAAGGGAAACTGAGGGTTCCCCTTTAGGAAAATAGGTTGCAATTAATCAGAATAGGGTGCTCGTCTAATTTAACTCAAAGTTTGAGTGATTCGTGGAGTTTGTGAGCGAATATAGACGAACAGAGTGTAGGAATAGCTTCTTTGCAGAGGAGACTGGTTGAACTTTGCAAGTTTGCTATGAATTACCAGCTCAATAAGGAATGTCGAACAGGGGAGGATTGGTAGGAGTGCTAATGGAGAAAAATGCAGGTACCTGTTGTGGCCAGCAACAACCCCCCCTTGTTCATTTAAGTGTTGACCGGAATACTAAATGAATGGGGGACCCTTAGTTAAATTTTTAAGAAAAAAGCAATTTTTTCCTTTCTTCAAAAAAAAGGTTACCATCGTAAGTTTAGAAAGGTCTTTTGAATATTTTTAACCTAAGTCTGCGATAAGGGAAATATCTTTAAAACCGCTTTGCAAAAAAGATAGGAAATGCCTCCAATTCTCTATAACAGCATTATGCTCAAGACCCTCGTGTTAAGCATAACATCGCATCGCAATGAAGTAATGCTCATAAGGAAAAACTTTAAGATCTACCGATCTGCGATAACACCGATCGCAAGATCGCATATTGCAAGAATAAACTGGCAATATTTGGCAGATATTAAACTTCTACGACCTGCGATGTTGCGTCCTGCGACGTTGTGATCGTTGCGATGGTGCAATCTGCATTGGTGCAATCTGCGATCTTGCAATTTGTGATGGCACGATCTTCAATGTTACGTAAGCAAATCACGAATCACTTAATCACAAATCCTTCAGGCACGCCATTCAAAGAAAAGCCACTTACCATAATCTGACTCAAGATCATGCGCTTTTAATGATAGTAAATGGATTAGTTGTCAGTTATTAATGAAATAAAGGCGCGTGCTTTTGTAAAGAATTACTTCACGTAAGGTGGCATATTTGATATATCTGTTGCATTTAAAACTCTCCCATCACCTTTCTTAATCAATCATTTCCACTTCACTCGTAATCTGCAGGAACGAAGAGCTAAGACGATTCAAAGCCAAACGCGGGAGCAAATGGGAAAGAAACATAAAGCTCAAGGCTCCGAGGCGAAGGAAAAGATGAAGGAGATGGCGCCTTTGTATACAGACACTACCTGCAACAGAGACGCAGGAATTTCGACATGGGAAAGCATGTATAGGCTGCTGGAGGAAGAAAATCCTAGAGTAATGAAGGTTGATACTGCCACGGGCTCACAACGCTCTTCCGAGGCATCCTTGGAGGAGCTAGCATGTTCATTTCTTCACCGAATAGCAGATAGACCCAAAATTTTACCATATACAGATATGATCAAGTGGATACTTGACAATGTAGAGTTACACAACAAACAATTGAAGGTTCAAGGACATGGGCTCATAGGTTCATTCGCCGCACAAGACTTAAAGCTTATGTATCATCTTCCTGAACCACAAACGACTTACAATGCACAATTTGTCAAGAAATTTGCAGTGGAGAACCCAAACCTGGCAGAGACCACTAAAGATTGGTCTAGAAAAGAGGAGCCGCTCAAAAGGGACAAAAACGGTATGTATAGCACTGGTTCCCTCACCTCTCCGTATTGTTTTGCTGCGGCCATGCTTTGTAGACTATTTGGGATGCCGGACATCAATAAATTTTCGTCTAAATGGCTACCACTAATAGACGCTGCCATAAACGCCGATATTATGGATTGGGCCAAGATATTTTCTGATAATCTATACACGGCTATTATGAATTACCGGTCTAAAAGATCCTTGTCTCAAAGGGTCTATCCTCCTTTCTATCTTTCTGCGTATATTATGGATTCTATTTGTTATGTGTCTAAATTCCCCACTATGGGTTGGAAAGGACTACCCAAGACCCGTTAACTATTCATGTTTATCATAAAGTGTTATGGGATTCCCAGTTCACCCCACACTTCTATCAGATTTGTCACGGGCTTATCTTACCCCTATACAGAATAATGTATGATGAAGAACCCCCGAGGTGCTCACCCAAAGCACAAATAGACATCATCCCCATCGCAAGATGGTTCGGGGAAGAATGGTTCACTTATATTAGACTGTTTGGGAGCACTGTACCTCCACATGTCCTACCTATATATGTACCCGATAAACTTTTGGCTCGGGAAATTGCCTATCAGACCTGCTCAGAAGGCGGCCTGACCAAAGACCTAAAAGACAAGAAGAAGCCCATATGGCCTCAGTTTCCTGTAGCTTGTGGGACCTTCTCATTGTTCGATGTAGGACATGCTTTCGCCGAAGTAGAGAATGTGACGTGTCTACAATTATTTAAATTCCCAGCTCGGCCATTTGACTTAAATAATGTTTCCCAAGATTTCACTACAAGCGTCAAAATAAAAGTATTCGTTGGAAAGAAAGATTTGTTTGATGATTTGTTTCAAGCTAGAAGCTCACTCCAGGAAGTTTTGCGGGAAGCTCGGTCGAAGTTGTCTCCAGATGACCTCCAAAGATTCATGTTGTATAGGGAAAGAAGGCTGGCCAGTGTTCCTCTAGAGAAGTCGCGACTGCCTGCCAGAGAACCAACTCCCAGCGTCAGCCTCAGTGGAAACTCTAGCACTTACAGATCCAAATATGACACTGCCCAAGGAGTGCCTGAACGTTCTAAAAAGTCTGGAAGCGACCAAGAAAAAAGCAAAGAAACAGCTAAAGATACAACTTAGTCAAGTGCAATGTCGCGACAGCAATTTATCGCCTCCCCGCCAAGAGATGTCCCCCCTCCCGTCATTAAAGCGCCACTCGTCACAACAGAGCTAGAAAAAGAATGGGAAACCTTCAACGAGCTCATCAGCCTTGAAGGGAAAGCCCCAAGAACACCTGTAAACAATACACAGGTAACACAAGAAATAGTTTCGACCATAGTCAGCAGTGTCACAGAAACGGAGCACAGTCATATCGCTCCACCTCCTGAACTTTGAATTAATGTAGAAGAAATTCCCCCACTAGATGTATTCTATAGTCCCCAACATAAAGCAGTTGTAAGGAGACAAAGGAAGAAAAGAAAACTAGAAAATACACTGTCACAAGATGCTGAACATTTGGACGTCTTATAGAAAGACCCCAACAATAACCCGACAGAGAATCTCACGAAGTTGTCTCAAATCACAGGAGCATATGCTTCTGCAACTATCGACAAGGCATCGGAAGTTTAGCAACTGCTAAAAGAACAAGAAAATCAAATACAACTACTACAACGACAGTTACAACAAGCCAATGCTAGTGTTGAAGCATCCAAACAGCTCGAGAAGTTGCAAGAAGATTTTCAGTAGATGCAGATAAGCTATCAAAGAAGTCTAGATGAAAAAGGAAAGCAGTTGCAAACTTTACAGGAAATGCATAAATACGAGCCTAAGCTTGCCGAATTTGTTTCAGAATCTACTGGCTTAAATGAGAAACTTCTGCAGCAACAGGAAGAATTGGGACGTAAGATATCACAGTGGGGTCACTATTGCGAGCTGAACGATAAAATCACCAATCAAGTGGCGGACTTGTGAAGTGACTATGATCAGAGTGACAGACGAGTGACGGAATACTTAGCTTGGCAAGATAGAGAGGAAGGAAAAAGAGCAAGTGCACCCAGAATAAACGAGAATCATAAAGAATTGTTCTTTAACAAATGGGACGATCAAGTCAGGCAGGCAGAACAAGCAGCGGAGACAGCGGCCACGCAGGCAAGCATTCTTATCGACTATGTAAATGAGAATTTACACAGGGCCAACTTAATCGCAGAGACCACCCCGGGATACCTACCAAATAAATCACAACTGGAGGCAGAATGGAAGCAGAAAGTGCAGGAAAAGGGAAAAGCGATCCAGGCATTGAACAGGTTAAATTGGGAGTGTTACTGGGCATACTTGGTCAAGCCACACAGTCAATGGATGACTGTGAAATGCATCATAAACTCAGCCGAGAAAGTAGTGCCAGCTCTCATAGATTCTATTTTCGCAGCCCAGCTCAGTGCAGAAGTCGGCCAACCGACTCTTCTCAAGTCCATGATGAATACCTGCAGTTTTAAGGACCAAGTACAGAAGTAGCCTTATTTTTAGAAGTTTGTTTTTTATTTTTATTTAGATTAGAAAAAGGATAGTCATTTGAAAACAGTATCCTAAATTTTGTAAAGACACTATTATTAGAATTAGGAAGTAGTATTTTAACCCTTCTCATGCATTTAGAGAAGGGTCCAGAGATTTGTCAAAAACTTGTCCTCGGAACATGCACTTCTGCACCCTCAGAGGAGGTTTTGATGAATGGATGGATCGAGATTTATTTGCATTTGCATTTGATGTCTACTACTGATGTTGCACTTTTGTACTCTTAGTAGATGTTAGAACAAGTAGAGATAAATCGTTTTTACTTGAAGTTTGTGAGTAGAATTAGTCATAAATGGTACTTTTATCTCTTGGCCATTTCTGCTTATATTCTTTAAGTGATTTATAGTTTTCAGTTGTTTATATGTTATTGCATGAACATATGGGTTACCATTTGGCACTTCTGTACGATGGAGTCATTTATTTATGTTTGACATATGAATAACTTATTATGCGATATGTTGTTCACAACTGTTTTGCCTAACTTCTTATGCAAAGTGGTTTATCTTAATTGATTTCTATTCTTATGATAGCTGAATGATCTTTATTCCCAGTTATTGTTTGAAATCTCTTTAGATCGCATAATAGAAGATATACATCCTAGGTTAGCGTAGATTAGATATGTTGTTTCTCATTAGATTACAATATCATAGAGTTAGTTTAAGAATATGAATTAAAATAGCTTTAAAGTACTCTTAGATCAGCATTGTCCAACTCTACACACACACACACACCCTCAGATTGGGAAACTGGTCCCATTATCCCCAGTCGGACCCGCTATACCAAACGGATAAGGAGCTGCCAACCAAGGTCCAGACCAGGTGGGTATCCCCCTTGTTGTCGACCCGATTTCTGGGGCTTTAACAGTACCTTCGGCAATTTTGAACAAAGAAGAGAAAAAACAGCGCTTTCGGGTGAAACACGGATAAATACCTCTTTACAGGGCACTGAGGGCACTTGATAGGTACAGGTTGAGCTGCGGAGCGCTGCTGCAGAGCAGAATTGCAGGTTGATAATCTGTAGAAGCTCCGGGAGTGCAAATAGCAGAAAATGCATGCACGTCGTTTACACAGCGAAAATAGAAATAAATCAAAAATAGTCGTTTTCACGACTTTAAACCAAATTTTGGAAATTTGGCACTTTTTTGCGCTTTCCTCAGATGACGTCATCATGACGTATTTTTTGTTGGGTAGGGGGTACAGAAGATGACGTGGCGGCTGACGTGGATGATGATGTCAGCATGACACAGTGGCAGGGTGATGACGTCAGCGGGTGACAGGGCGCAGGTACAATACAGTGGCAGGCGATGTGGCGGTAATGTGGCGGCAACGTCATGCAGTGATGTAAGCAACAGGGGAGGGCAGTAAGCGGTTTGCGTCGGACCGCTTTTGGTACGGGAGCGGTATGTGTCAGGGGCGGCCCGATGCAATAGGCGACCAACAGCTGTCCCGGTGTACGACGGTGAAACCGTCATCCATCGGGTACTATCGTACCGCTATCAAGGGGTGACCAATATGCATGAGGGCTGTCGGATCTGGGAGAGCCGATCCGACGGTGGACGGGAGGGCAAAACGATCAGGTTTTAGCTGAACAACGTGCCCAATAAACGTAAATTTTTCACGGCTGCGGGTGGGTTAAAACCTTAAGTTTTGGGTTAAATGCGCGCTCGGGATTTGGTTGTTTTATCAATCGAATGTTAATAAAACCCCAATAATGTGTGCGGGGGGGGGTGGCTGAACATAGTTATTTATTTAATAGGGTGTTAAATAAATCCTAAGGGTAAGTGAACGCGGAAAGGCTAATATTAGATCCCAAATGAACCTAATATTTCCCGACTCTTGTTATTAGGCTATAGTTGCCATGGGAATGAATATTTAGTATTTTTGGGGTTTTTTATATAGTTTTTTTTTTTTGTAGAATAGGGATGGGAAAATAGTTAGGGAGCTATATAGTAGAATTAGGAGTTAATATGACTTGGTGAAGTGGAAATGTAAGGAAAATGATGCCAAGTTCAAGATATGGAATTTAGATATGTGATTTGAATAGGATATGGGGAAATGATTTTACACAAGAAATGTGGCTTCTTTTCAGTAAGTCAACTTCAGAAGTCAACTTGGTTCTCAACCAGAATGGAGTGAAAATGGACTTTTTGGGCAGAACCCAAAGTCCTTGAGGGAATGTTAGTGAATGATTTCTAAGGGGATGAAGGGGGAGTTAGGCATGCTTCCTTGTTGTACCATCAAACAACTGCCACGGTACTCCTGCTTCTAATGAGATGAGCTTTCTTTGTTTAGGTCAAAACTAATGATGATCTTGCTTCTGCAACCCCGGGCTACCTACCCAGCCTAATACACCTAGCATTTTTTGTTACTTCAGGAAGGGTGCACTTAGACTTGCAAACCTCGATTGCCTTTTTCTTTTTTAACTGCCCTCCTATCTAAAAACTACCCTTATTTCTTCCAAGGGCCCAGATTAAGCAGTTGGGATCCTTAATTCTCTACCTAGCTAATAATCTGCCAAGTTTAAACAGTTTGGACAGATTTTCTTTCTCTATCTTCTAAAACAAGCAATTTAAACCTAGGGAGGCCAAGATTAAGCTGTTTGGCCCTCCCTTAACTGTGAAATTCTTCAAAAATGGAACTTTTGCAGCATGAAAGGGATGAACATTTTTGGCACTTCCACTGTCAATCATGGAAAATGAAACCTATTGGTATAGGATGCTAACAGTGGCTCCACTTGGGAATGGCCTTTCCTTGTGAAAGGCCAAGAACAGCAGGTCAGACTACCTTATTTTTTTCTTGCTGCATTGTAAAACTTCCTTGTCCTGGAGACCTTTGACCTGAATCTTTATAACCTAGTATGCGGTACCTTTGTAAGCTGATCTGTGTGAACTTGCACCTCTGTTTTCCTTTTGGTGCTTGTGAACATATTGAAATCTGCTTGGGCACTTCTTTGGAATTGTTTCAAACAACAGAGATCTGAAATGGAGCTTTCTTTGATCTTTCGTTCAAAATTTGCTGCGTTGTTTCTCTCTTATCGGCCTGCTATAAAAGTGAAAACAAAGTGCTGGAAATATAAAATATTAATGTACAAATAATATACAGAGCTGTGTTGTATCTAGATGGGGTCATGATAATGCTTCAACATGCAGCCTTTAACAGGGCCTTCCTCAGTTGTGCTGCCATCCAAACCTTTCAGAAAATATGTGTTGTTGCCCTGAACAACAGAAATAATAAAGGGGCCTCTCCAAAGGAAATCGAACTTGCCGTGCTTTTCTTTGTCCTCCTTTCTTGAATCCCATCTTAAGACTTTGCTGCCGATGAAGAAATCTTTAGCCTTTGTTCTTTTGTCAAACATTTTCTTGAGCTTCTCTTGTAAAACTTGAGCTCTGCCATACACTTGCTCTCTTGTTTGCTGCAAATGAATGGTTTGGTTTATCCTCCTTTGGATATCATTGGGCTCAGCTTGAATCTCTTGCAGCAGCTTGATAACAGGGATTCCCAAAGAAGAAGGGAAATTGGCCTCCATGCCATAGACTGACTCATATGGGCTCATCCCAATGGATCTCTTGGTTGTCAATCTATCAGCCCATAGTGCATTTGTGAGCCTTTTGTGCCAATTCTTTTTATTTTCCTCTAAGACTTTCTTGATGATATTGATTAGGCTTTTGTTGGATGACTCGCCTAGGCCATTACCTTGAGGGTAATAGGTTGTGGAGTGACCTAAGGTGATGTGAAATTTATGGCAAAAATTGATCATTCTCTTGGATTTGAAGGCAGCAACATTGTCTATAATGATTTTTTTAGGGCAGCCAAATCTGGACAGAATATTGTTTCCAAGGAATTGGATAATAGTGGAGTCATTGGCTTGCCTACATGGGATGGCTTCAATCCACTTGGTGAAATAGTCTGTGGATGTTAGAATCCACTTATGCTGGCCTGAGGATGATGGGTGGATTTCTCCAATGAAGTCAAGACCCCATTGTTGAAAAGGTTTCTCGGTTGAAATGGGCTTGAGGGGCAAGGGAAGAAGCTTTCTTTTTCCTTCAAAGATTTGGCATTTGTGGCATGAAACCGCAAACTTTTTGACATCTGCAAACAATGAGGGCCAATAGAAACCAGCCCTTAATATCTTATCAGTAGTGGATTTCCAATATAGATGCCCTCCACAATCCCCTGCATGGAATTCTTTCATAACACTGTCAGCTTCATTTACATTTAAACAGTTCAGCAATATTCTTTCATGATTTTTCCAAAACAGGGCACCATCTAAGACACAAAACTTTGATGCTTTCATTTTTAGAAATCTCTTTTTGGTTCTGGACAACCCTGGGGGACCACACAGGTTTAAAAATATAAAACAAATATCAGCATACCATGGGGATTGCAAAAAAGCTTCACTGATCTGTGGAGTCGCTAGCTCCTTTTCATTGTCCAGTTCATTTATATCTAAGGCTTGAAAATTGGTTTCAGACATCAGTTTGGCTAAACCTTGTCCCTTTATGAGCTTGGTGGGTTTTATCTCAATGTCATACTCCAGAATGTTGGCAATCCACTTGCCTCTTTTGCCTTCTAGTCCCTCTTGAGTTAATATGTCTTTTACAACAGAGTTTGGGATGTAAGCAATCACATGGGAGTATAAAATGTAAATTCTGAAGTCTTTGATGGCCTTAACTAGGGCATAGGCCTGCTTTTCCATCATTTGATACTTCAAGGGGGCATCCCTAAGGGCTCGGCTGAAAAAAGCAATGGGCTTTTCAATTCCTTGGTGATCCTTTTGTAAAAGGACAACAGCGATGGAATGTTCAAATGCAAATGAAAAAAAGATGAAATCCTTATCAAATTGTGGACTTGTGAGGACTAGTGCTTGTGTTAATGCAGTTTTTATGCCCTCAAAGGCTTGCTTAGCTTCTAAAGTCCATTTTACCTTGGAATATTTCTTGAGCATATTGCTCAGCAACCTTATCAGCTCAGCCAAGTTTGGGATAAATCTCCTTAGGAAATTGATCTTTCCCAAGAAAGCTTGCAATTCTTTGATGTTTCTTGGATAAGGGATTTGTAGAATGGCTTGAATCCTTTCGGGATCAATTCTAATCCCATCTTTAGAAATGATATGGCCAAGAAGTTTGCCTTCTTCTAGACCAAACAGGGATTTCTTAGGGTTTAAAGATATGCCATATTTCCTACAGGTTAGGAATATTTGCCTTAGGTGCTTTAGGTGCTCTTGATCGGATTTTGAGAAAGGGGTAAGGTCATCAAGGTAGACAACCAAGAAATCATGAATTTCCTTGGTAAAAGCAATGTCCATGGCTCTTTGAAAGATTGCACCTACATTTTTTAGTCCAAAAGGCATTTTGACATATTTAAAGGTTCCCCAGGGTGTTGTAAAGGTTGTCTTGTCTTGGTCATCCAGGTGAACTAATATCTGATTGAAACCTGAGAAGCCATCGAGTAATGAAATTCTTGATGACCCCACTACTCTCTGTAGAATATGGTCCATTTTGGGCAAAGGATAGTGGTCTTTTAGAGAGACTTGGTTTAAGTTTCTTAGGTCTACACACAATCTGATCTCACCTGATTTTTTCCTTGTGGGAACCAGATTGGATACCCATTCAGAAAATCTGATGGGTGCTATGATACTTGCTTCAAACATTTTATTCACTTCTTTTTCAATGAGGGGAAGAAGCATAGGGTTAATTCTTCTAAGTTTCTACTTAAATGGTTTTTGGTTTGGTTTTAAGGGAATAGTATGTTGAATAACTGAGGTGTCATAGGACTTTAAGTCCTTATAACTCCAAGCAAATACATCTTGGAACTCTTTGAACAGATCCACATACTTTGTTTTTTGATCAGGTGGCAGATTTTTGGACAATTTAATGACTTTGGGCTTCTCTACTATCCCAATATTGCAGTCTTCAATTGCAGTATTTGAGGGTTGCATTTTTGGCTTTTTGGGGATGTCATTTGCATCAAACATGTCTTCTAATGGAGTTAGGCCAGCAGGCAGAAAGTTGTCTTTTAAATCAATGATTTCGGCCTCTGTTTTGGCTATTTCCTCCAAATGCATCTGTTTCAGCTCTTCTATATTTTCTGGTCAAAGATAGTTGGGCACAATATCTGTTTTGCTACTTCAGCTGTTGGAGTTTGTTGACTTTGGATTACTGTTTGTTGTTGTTGGTCATCCATGACATCCTCATCTAGATTTATGCCTGAAAACTCCTGCTGTAAGGTGAGGAAATTATTCATTTGTACATATTTTGCAAACACTTTCCAGTATTTGATATTGTCAGGGGCAGCCAGTCTGTGCTTTATCTCAGCAGTGAAATGGTGATTGGGGCCAAAAGGCAACTTGCAGGTGCTAGCAAATGTAGCTAGGTTGTGCGCATGTATGTTGTGGTTTCTGGAAATCTTAGCAAGCTGGAATTCAATGAAGGAATTGAGTATGTCTGTGGCAGCAAACCTGTAAGCTCTTAACCTATTATCATTGGTGACAAAGTTGCCTTTCACCTGTTGTATGATCAAGTCATAGTCTCCTAGAATTGAGACTCTTGTGGCTCCCAGGGATTTGATCAGTTTAAGGCCTAAGAGGAGGGCTTTGTATTCTGCCATATTGTTGGTACATCTAAAATTCAGTCTGTAGGCATGAACCTCTGCATGGTTTTTATGTGTATTGTGAATCCACACTCCTACCCCTGCTCCTAACTTATTAACTGAACCATCAAACTCTAAATACCATGTGATTTCTTGCTTGTGGCCAGTATCAAGAGTTTCAGTCATTTTAGGATTGGGTGGACCTAAGTTTTGTATTTGAGGAATTTGTTCTTGTATACTAGTTGTATTGTTTGTTTTGACACTCTCATGAGTATGGGTAACCAATTGTTCATTCATGTTTATCTCCTGTTCTAAAGCCAAAGGCTTATTATCAGTTGGAGGAGATCTTTCATCATTAAATAAAATAAAAGATTCCATATCAGAATGGATTGAGTAAATGGGGAAGTTTTGAGGCTTTTCATCACTACTCACCACATATTTCATCAAAGTTTCTCTATACGGTCTCTTTGGTTGCCCAAAGACTGAAATAATGGCATAGGACATGTCTAATTGCAAATATCCCTGGAGTTTGGCCCCCCAAGATCTTGATAACAACATGCCATACTTTGGTGGAATGTCAGCTACCACCACATCCATCAAGATTGTTTTGTTTGGGTACTGGACTAAAGAGACACACAAATCTTTGATTAGGCCTAAACACTTGACCTGACTGGAATCAAATGAGAATAAATATTTATATGGTCTTGTGATATCCAAGTTTAGTTTCTCCATTACAGATTTGGGCATTAGGTTGTGTGAAGCTTCTAAATCAAACATTGCATTGTGTAAGACTTTATCATGGATATGTAGACTGACATAAAAGGGTAGGACACCCCCATTTACTGTTTTTCCATCGACTTCTGGACCAAAAAGTAACTCAGGTGTATCATCTAAGACATTAACATCATCCCTATTCTCTGGTATTTGCAGCGACCTTTTGCTTCGCTGTTTGTATACATCATGTTTAGCAAGCTCAGAGAGAGGGATAGATATTTTTAACTTGGCTATTTCATCCTCTAAATCAAGTGGTTTTTCTGATTGGGTTTTAGTATTGTAACTGGCAGATTTTCCCTTTTCAACTGTGTTTTCAACAATTGTCTCTTGATTATTAGTGTAGTCCTGGAGTATTTCTATTTTGGAAGCGTTTTGAGGGTTGTTGTTTGAATTCTCTTTTAAGGAAGAGGATACTAATCGTTGTTTGTATGAGGGGTGTATCTCTGTTATATCTTCTACTGTCACTTCCTTTGGGTTTTGGCCTTTTCCATCAGCAGGTTCTATTAAGGCAACTTTTTCTTTTGTTTTCTTTGGCTGTTTAGTATCCTTTGTTTTGACAAGTTCTGGCACGTCTATGGTCCTACTTCTCAACTTGTATTGCTTGTGAACTTCATATACAGCTACATCATAACCTCCTCTGAAGTCAAATGACTCGCCGGATTTGGTTTGAAATTGTTTAAATTCTTGGGCTTCTTGGTCATCTTGAGTTAGAAAGACCTGTTGTTCACTGTCTAGACCCATCAGGTTGATGTGGGGGTCCTCTGTTGGTTCACTAGAGGTTGAGACCTCTCCATAATTCTCTTGAAATGGGGGTCTCATATTCTCATCAGGACCAGTCCTTCCAGCATTTTGGTTCAGATTTTTTCTAAAATTAGGATTCCTGGTTGTATTGCTCATTTGCCCTTCCCAGGATGATTTTCTTTCAATTGTCTCTACCCGGTCTCCCAATCTGTCCATACCTTTGATGATTGCATCTAATTTTTGCTCAAATGCTGAAGGTTCTTCTTTGAATGTTGTTCTTCTTTCTGTTCTTGCTCGATTTCATTTGGCAATCAAGTTTTCTTCCACACTAACAATGATATTCTGCATGTCTGCTAAGTTTAATGGAGCTCTTTCCCTTAATTGATATGCCATGTTTGATTCAAACCCATCAGGGAATTTGATCAAGTCCAAGTCAGGTGGGGGTCTAAGGTTTTGTGGTATGGCATTGTATGTATTATTAAACCTAGTACAATAATCTTGAACAGTCTCTTGTGGACCCCTTTTTAAATTGTCATACTCAGTTAATATATGTAAAGGGTCTTTCTTCTTTTCCCATCTGTTTAAGAAGACTTGACATAGGGCCTTGGGATCAACTATAGAATTTGCAGTAAGAGACCTAAACCAGGTCCTTACATCACCAATTAGACTTTGGACAAAGATCTACATCCTTACTCTGTCATCATCAATTTCATAATTTTCAAAATAGTCCTGCATCTTCTTGGTGTGCATTTGGGCCGTATAAGAACCAGCACCATCAAAATAAGTAATATTACTTTGATATTCTTGAGGCATAGCCCCTGGATTTGCAGGTAATTGTCAGGGAGCATATCTATTGGCCATATTTGCAGGAACAAATGGGACAGCAGGAATAAGTGGAATAGCTGGAACAGCAGCAACAACAGTGGTACTGGGAGTAGTATTCGTAGTAAATGGAGGGGTGGAAGAGGTGCTTGGAGAGGTAGATGATAAACTTGGGGAAACAGGGATTGAATGAAATAAAACTTTGACAGGGGTTGGAACACAGCTTGGCTGAACTGTTTCAGGACTAGAACCAGCAAAGTCTTCTTGTTGCCCTTGTTTCCTAAGGATCTTATGAATTAGATTGGGATTTTCAAAAATAGCTGGGGGATCTGGGTCAGGATTTGACCTTGTGTAACGGGTCTTTCTCTTTGGAGCCAGCTTATGAACCTCTTTTTTGGTGTTTTCTAGGAACAGTTGTGGTTTTTAGAAAGAGACTCATAAAATTTTAGAACAGCTGTTTGGAACTTAAGACTGGATAAAAATTGAGTGAAGGAGCTTTTATATACTCCTGCAAATGCGAAGCACAAGCAGTTTCCAAGGCTTCCTGGCTATTATTCAGATTTTATCTTCAGTATTAAGGAGTAGACAGCAGTTGGAAAATTAGTTCGAGTCCCCAATGGAGTCGCTATTATGTTATCACTCAGGTTGTTCCCTTTGACTCCTAAGGGAATACGGCCGAGGTAACCACAAACCAAGCTTTGGACTGCAGGTCCTAGCCTACCAGCAGTCAGAGAGGGCTCTCTCTTTGGGATTTAGCTTTGTTTAAAGGATGATTTTACGCTAGATATGGCACATGGGTTTTGATTTTGATTGATGGGATGGTTGATCTATTTAAGCAAAGTTGGCATGCAAAGTATAAGAGTTTCAAACCATTGGGCATGGGGTCATGGAGTAAGGCTGCTGGCGCGCTTTCTTCGTCACAAGGGGACTATGGAGCAGGATAGCTACACATGGAACAACATTTAGGCTAAATAAGAATGGAATGAGGGCTAAGGAATGAGAGGCAATTAAGAATCTCTCTTTCAACTTAACAGAGGGAGGGTGAATGAGCTCTATCTAGGAGCAGTCAAGAATTCCTAGATAATTGTCATACATGTGTGAATTAGGGGAAATATGAACCAAAAGGAATTCACATTTATATCTAATTCAGATGAAAACATATAGAAACAACAGAAATTAAGCATAGAGTGCAATTAAGAAAAGTCTAGGCTATTCATTTTTCCTGTTATTTAGACAATGATACAATAACGGTTAAACATATATAATGAAATAGAACGAAGAAACACTCATTGTTCGATGTAGCAGCACAAGAATTCCATAGTCACTATCCAACCATTTGACCACGGCAAACAGTCATTCCTCCAATCTTTTCAGCAGTCTTTGATTAAAGAAATTCTCAGATATACAGTGTGAGTTTCTCATGAAGTGAATTCATCAACCAACCCCTAATACATCGCTTTTACCAGTATATATAGGAGTTTTACAAAATATCCCATAGGGAAATATCTGGACATTAATATATCCATCTACTTCTGACAAAATTAATAACAATTTGTGGAAAAATCGCGCAGCAATAAGTGAGGCATTTAAAGCTCTTTACTCGTTGTGGCAGGTGTCCTGTGTGTTGTTGACCCTTCGGCTCTGGCTGGCGGTGGGTGATCGCTTCCTTGAAATGTTGTCCTATAGTGCTGTCCTGTGACCCCTGTTCTGCGCTTTTGAATATCAGCGCGAATTTCGCCCACTGTTAATTTGAATCTTATGGTAGTTGAGCCACATACTACAATTCCCTTATGCAGTCAATAAATAAGAAGAGGTTCAAACTAATTTAAAAATATGAAGCAGACTTTGCCACCAATCCTCAGTTGGCAATTGATGTTTTCTTAACTTGTATAATGTTTCATCAACTTCAGTGTAGTTATAATAATTCGGCCAAACTGGAAAAAGGTGTGCTGCCTCATGCTTTATGTAAAACAAATCCTCCAACTTGTTATATAAACTCTGCCCTGTGGGAGGGACTGCTTCTTCTGTGCTACTGGTTGATGCTGTGATTTGATTCTGTAGGAAAGCACTCAGCCTGTTTGCATACTGTTCCTGCTTTAATAGCCTTCCAGCACTGGTAACCAGGTTGGGTAAACCTTTGGTTTGCAAGTTTGCAAGCCTCTGTCTAAAGGCATTTACCTCTATCTGCATTTCCTGGCACTTCCTTTCTATAGTCTGGACAAAATTCCTCATTGTCAGCACTTTATTGACTTTTATTATAGCCTCTTTCCTATTTTGGATGTTTAGTGCTGCGAACTGGTCACCAGTACTAGTATTCAAAAAGTGAATCAATCGAGTAGCTTGCTCAGGCTTATTTGCTAGCAATGTTCTGGCTTTATGAGTTTCATGCTGAGCTACAGTCATCAATTCTACTTGGTCAAACATAGTTTGTATTCCTGTCCATTGTTCAACAAGAGATTGGCCAATTTTATTCCACAAAATTGTTTTTATCTCAGTCAAGGTCCTATGGAGAGTGAGGTCTTTCTCTAAGGCCTTTATCTTATTTTCCAGGGCCTTTACTTCCCTATTTTTCTCACCAACTGTCATTTTTGACTTATCATAACTAGCCTCAATCTTGGCTAGCTTTTCTTTTGTTTCCTTCATCTCTGTCATTTGCAATTCAAGAGCTTTAATCTCTTTCATCATGGCCTCCATGCTCAATCTGGCCTCTTGCACTACTGGAGCTGTTGGATCTGCTGAAGTCGATGCATCTGCTGCTGAAGTTGATCCTGGGGGAGGTGCTGCTGGAGTAACTGTTGTTGAAGGAGCCGTAATTGTCAGAGTTGGTACTATTGGAGAATTTTGGGATGGTTGAGGGGCCAACTCTGGCTGTTTCCCTCGTTGAGTTTCCTCCAATGCTTTCTCCATTTCCATTATCCTTTCATTCATCCTCATAAGTAGGCTTACCACATCTTCTACTTCTTGTTGTTGTGCTACTTCTGCAGTTTGAGGATGTATGGTGACTGGCAACTTCATTTGTTTTCTTAATGCTGCTATGTCTTCCTCCTTTTTTCTAATCAAGGCCTGTGTGCCTTTGGGATCTTTGGAATCATGTCCCAACTCTATGATGATCTCCTCCAAGGATTTTATACTATTATCCTTGGCCAACAATGAGGCCTTTTCCAGCTCTAACTAGGCAGAAGTGTTGTATAGAGAGTTCTGCAATTTGTGGGCCAAAAGAGCCTTGTCTACCAATGTAGAATACACCATTTCTCCTGTCTACTTATGCAATTCAATCTGGTCTAGAGGATGTATATCATTTGCTAGTAAATCCAAATTAGTTCTAATGTAATCTGCAGCTGATTGTGGCTACTGTGTAGTAGGCCTGAAGTGACTGAGTGTCATCTTTCTTGCTTCTACATCATAGGCTGCCATTAGCCTCTGCTGATTTGTTGGTGCCATTCTCATTAATTGGTTGTAAAGCTGGAACATTATTGGCTCGTTCCCAGCTTTAATCTCTGTGAATGCCTTCTTTATGTCCGAGCTCCTTTGGATCTGCTGCTTGGAGGATGAAACCTCCCCACCTAGTTGTATCTCTTGCTCCTGCTGAAAGGAGCTGGCCGATGTTTCCAAAATAGAAGGGATCTGCTGCTCAGAAGTCCCCTCACCCCTAATGTTTCTCATGGTCTCTTCAGTGATTTCCTCCTCGGCATAGGGGTTTAGCCTCTACCTTTTTTCTCCTTGCTAGTTTGTGAATGTCCCTGTGGGTGTCTCATCTGTTCTATCCCTCTTTTTACCTCTTTCCTCATTGTGAGGAGTATGCAGCACAGGGATTTCAGGTGCTCCTGTTTGTGTTAAAGGGCTTTGCTCTTGACCCTTTTCGGGATTTGAGGATGGCTGCTCCTCCATTGTGCTTTACTGTTCAGAATGTTCAATTTCTTTGCCCTTTTCTGCTGATGATATGGCCTCTTTAGCAGGCTGCCTTGAAGTAGAAGTTGATGTACTTGCTCCCACTGGTTGAGGCTGTGTGAAGGTGACCTGTGCAACATAATCTAGGTCAATTCTTTTCTCAATTTCTTTCATGTCTCTCTCTAATTTTTCTTCTTCAATGAGCTCTTCATCATCTAAGGTGCCTTCTACCCATTCTGGTTGATTGGCATATTGTTCAACGTGGGGGAGTAGCTGGTGCACATATCCTGAAAGCCTATGCTTGATTCTTCTAAGGCTTATGAAGTGTTCAGGGTCATATGGTGCCCAGTAGAAGCTCTGTTTCAGCATGAGTTCTTGTCCTAGCATGTTGTCTGCATCTTTCCATGCTTCTTCCCTTTTGTTGAAAACAAAGGGACCCAACTGGTGTTTGATTTTAAGCTGTGCCTTCTTGTTTTTTCCATGGAAATGAGTTAAGTCTGCATGACTGAATTGCCTAAAATATTCCAAGGCACAAAGTCTCATAGGGACATATCTTGGCAGCTTGTAGGGAGACAACTCACACCCATAAATTCTGATTACTGTGTGGTTTTGGTAGAAATACCAATCACCAATGCTGTAGCCTTTAGAAAGATGCAAGATCCTTTGCATTTCAACAATAAGCCTGGTAGGAGGAGTCACCATCAACAAGCAAGTAGCAGGGTAAATGAATAGGTCAATAAACTCACAATATGTGTATGGAGAATGGTGGACTTCATGGAAAGTCGAGGTCCAATAAACAATAGATCTCCTCTCTCCCTTTGGGTCTAATCTCCTGAGAGGAACCTTGAAACTATCTGGGTGATAGTAGAGCAGCAAGTGGTATATATAAGAAGTGTATTTAAAGAATCTTTCTCTCTCCATCATCATGAATTGTTCATGTATTTTGTTTTCTATGAATGTGGCATAGTCATACATGACAGCAGGGGGCTGCCCTAGGGTGAATATGGTTAGGAGAAAGAATACAGTCTCATCCACAAATTCTCCTGTTTTGCATCCTAAGATGTATGAAATCATGTCCACCATGAGCTGGCCTATTTCATTAAATGAAACCTGATGATAGGGAGGAGGATGATCATATTGGCATTCTGGCTTCATAAATAGCTGACTAACTCTTGATATTTCTGCGTTGGAGAGCCTTGCACCCTGATCTACCAAGAGTTTCATTGTGAGGGGAACCAGAGTCTGAGGAGGCTCAAAGTTCAGCATTTCATTTATAACTGGAGGAGTGATATAGAAGAGCACAGACCCATCTGGCCTGAGAATTTCCCTCAGAGTGGGTTCATAGTGTGCATGGCATAGGTGGATGAAATCAGGTAGCACATTGACTTTTGGAAGGTAATAGAGGGGCATGCTGGATTGCCAAATCCCAAAAATATCTGTGTTATTCCTGTGATTGTGTTTGAATTGGCCCACAGCTTTGAGGTGAGCAGTAAGGCCCATCATATCTCTGATCTGAAAATCTCTGTCTGCTAATGGTAGCCACTCTAAGTCCATATGTGGAGCATTTAAAGGAGCAATGTTCAAGGCTACTAGAGTCTCCATATCTGATAGTGCTGGTATGGATTGCAATGTGGGTGTCAACAGTAATAGGAAGTGAAATTTAAGCTCAGAGGATATTGACAACAGTCTAAAAACTGACTTTCTTTCCCAAACCAATTTATGTGTATTCAGTTTATGATGAATAACAAATTTACAGCCCTTTGACTGGGTTCTTCACACAACATTGTTGAATTGCAGGCTCTGTGGACTGAGCGCCGAGAGAAGTGGAGTTGGATTTCGCCCAAAGGGGCACAAGTCTGCAAAGGGAAAGGGAAACTGAGGGTTCCCCTTTAGGAAAATAGGTTGCAATTAATCGGAATAGGGTGCTCGGCTGATTTAACTCAAAGTTTGAGCGATTCGTGGAGTTTGTGAGCGAATATAGATGAACAGAGTGTAGGAATAGCTTGTTTGCAGAGGAGACTGGTTGAACTTTGCAAGTTTGCTGTGAATTACCAGCTCAATAAGGAATGCCAAACATGGGAGGATTGGTAGGAGTGCTAATGGAGAAAAATGCAGGTACCTTCGACAATTTTGAACAGAGAAGAGAAAAAACAGGGCTTTCAGGTGAAATGCAGATAAATACCTCTTTACAGGGTGCTGAGGGCACTTGACAGGTACAGGTTGAGCTACAGAGCACTGTTGCAGAGCAGAATTGCAGGTTGACAATCTATAGAAGCTCCGAGAGTGCAAATAGCAGAAAATGCATGCACATCGTTTACACAGCGAAAACAGAAATAAATCAAACATAGTCGTTTTCATGACTTTTAACCAAATTTTGGAAATTTGGCGTTTTCCTCAGATGACGTCATCATGACTTATTTTTTGTCGGGTAGCAGGTATGGAAGATGACGTGGCAGCTGACGTGGATGATGATGTCAGCATGACAAAGTGGCAGGGTGATGTCATCTGTGGGTGACAGGGCGTAGGTACAGTACAGTGGCAGGTGACGTGGCAGCAATGTGATGACAACGTCATGCAGTGACGTAAGCAATACGGGAGGGCGGTAAGCGGTTTGCGTTGGACCTCTTTTGGTACAGGAGTGGTATGTGTCAGGGGCGGCCCGATGTAATAGGTGGCCGACAGCTGTCCCGGTGTATGACGGTGAAACCGTCGTCCATCGGGTACTATCGTACCGCTGTGAAGGGGCGCCCGATATGCATGAGGGCCGTCGGATCTAGGAGAGCCGATCCGACGGTGGACGGGAGGGCAAAACGATTGGGTTTTAGCAAAACAGTGTGCCCGATAAACGTAAATTTTTCACGGCTGCGGGTGGGTTAAAACCTTAAGTTTTGGGTTAAATGCGCGCTTGGGATTTGGTTGTTTTATCAATCAAATGTTAATAAAACCCCAATAATGTGTGCGGGGAGGGTGGCTGAACATAGTTATTTATTTAACAAGGTGTTAAATAAATCCTAAGGGTAAGTGAACGCTGAAAGGCTAATATTATATCCCAAATGAACCTAATATTTCCTGACTCTTGTTATTAGGCTATAGTTGCCATGGGAATGAATATTTAGTATTTTTGGGGTTTTTTATATAGTTTTTTTTTGTAGAAAAGGGATGGAAAAATAATTAGGGAGCTATGTAGTAGAATTAGGAGTTAATATGGCTTGGTGAAGTGGAAATGTAAGGGAAATGATGCCAAGTTCAAGATCTAGAATTTAGATATGTGATTTGAATAGGATATGGGGAAATGATTTTACACAAGAAATGTGGCTTCTTTTCAATAAGTCAACTTCAGAAGTCAACTTGGTTCTCAACCAGAATGGAATGAAAATGGACTTTTTTGGCAGATCCCAAAGTCCTTGAGGGGATGTTAGTGAATGATTTCTGAGGGGATGAAGGGGGAGTTAGACATGCTTCCTTATTGTACCATCAAACAACTGCCACGGTACTCCTGCTTCTAATGAGATGAGCTTTCTTTGTTTAGGTCATAACTGAAGATGATCTTGCTTCTGCAACCCCAGACTACCTACCCAGCCTAATACACCTAGCATTTTTTGTTACTTCAGGAAGGGTGCACTTAGACTTGCAAACCCCAATTGCCTTTTTCTTTTTTAACTGCCCTCCTATCTAAAAACTACCCTTATTTCTTCCAAGGGCCCAGATTAAGCAGTTGGGCTCCTTAATTCTCTACCTAGCTAATAATTTGCCAAGTTTAAACAGTTTGGACAGATTTTCTTTCTCTATCTTCTAAAACAAGCAATTTAAACCTAGGGAGGCCAAGATTAAGCTATTTGGCCCTCCCTCAACTGTGAAATTCTTCAAAAATGGAACTTTTGCAGCATGAAAGGGATGAACATTTTTGGCACTTCCACTGTCAATCATGAAAAATGAAACCTATTGGTATAGGATGCTAACAGAAATATTCAATTAAATAATAAGACTTAATTACGTCTCTCCCAATCTAAATTGCTTATTAGCATAATTCACTACCCTCATACGTCTCGCATTTTTTAATAGCGTTGTAACATGTAGATTAATTTCCTTTTTGGTGAACAATCTCCACCTTTTAGGAAAATATGGTGCAATGGCTCCAACCCCTATAGATCATTAGGACAAACTAAGAATAGCACAGAAGATGAAAGGTTGTACAAACCAACTTATTTTTCAAACAACTAATCCAACATCAGTACCTAAACTTTTTCATGAAGATATCATATTGAGAATGTTTGAAAAGTTGTGTGAAATCTTCTGCGAGGGTGATGTGGAAGAGTGATAAGGTTCCACTATTTTGAATTTTTTTTGTTAAATCAGAAAAACTAATATTAATGGAGATATTGGTATTTTCTACTAAATCTTGTGAAGTGACTAAATGTAGCTTTAACCATTCACATTAAGATGTTTTCTATTTAATATCTTCATTATCATAAAAACCAACCTATATCCATCTTAACTCCACATCTACCACTCTTAGAGGGATGAAATCTATTTATCCCTCTGAGCACTTGGTAGACCCAGAATTAAGATGGATCTAAGATGATAGAATTTTCCCTTTAAATAGTCTATGCTCACATGAATACCATGGTATTATCATGGGTCAATACCATACGTTATCATAAACCTAGAGCATTCAAATTACTATTAGTAATTTATAAAAATTAATAATTGATTTTTATTTTATTTTTTATTTTAACCAAGTTAAAATGTTTAACATACATTAAATTACAACATCGATTTTTACTCTTGATCCACCAAGCCCCCCTGAGAGTGATCAAATATTTTTTCACTCTATGCTAGTTTTCATATCACGACATTTGATCCCACTTGGGGCTTAGTAGATCTAGAGTAAAGATGGATCTATGCTGGTTTAATCCCACCCTTTAAATAGGCTACATTCCACGTGAATACCATGTGCCAATTTTATTTTTATTAATACTAATATTAAGGTTAATAATGTTTTTTGCATGGTATTAATAATAATCTAGCCCATGGTATCTGGCCCATAGTATTTTGCCCATAGGTTTCACCTAAATATAATGCATTTTTTGAGTGTTCTTAAATATAAGGTGACTTATGGAGTAAATATAAAAATATGTTTTATTTATTTACCATACCTCTCGTTTATTTATATTTTTATTAATTTACCATACCTCTTTTACAAATATGTTATTTGGCCAATAGGATTCACTTAAATAAAATCTCTTTTTTGAGTCTTCATTAATAGAAAAAGGGTTATGGACTAAATATAAAAAGAGGTTTTATTTATTTACCATACCTCTAGTTTATTTATATTTATATTTATTTACCATACCTCCACTTTATTTATATTTTTATTTGTTTACACCCTTGCATGTATATAAGGTGACTTATGGAGTAAATATAAAAAATGTTTTATTTATTTACAATACCTCTCATTTATTTATATTTTTATTAATTTATGATACCTCTTTTATAAATATGGTATTTGGCCCATAGGATTCACTTAAATAAAACCTATTCTTGAAAATTAGGGCAAATAGAAGGTTGTAACTCCTAATTTGAAGGGCTAAATTTACCTTTTTTACCCTCTCCCTTAAAATAAGGTGGGCTAACCTCCATACCTAATTTTTTTATAAAATAAATTTGAGGCGATTTGTAAAAAGTACTATGATACAAAATATTAGCCCACTAAAAATTTAAAACCCCTTAATTTCATCTAAGGGCGAAAACGCGCCCCTAAAATTTTCCATGTACATCATATATCAACATGTTCCTAGGAGTCTTAATAAATTAGTAGATGAATTAGCGAATTATGTATTGGACAAACATTTACAACACATGTAAATGCACAAACCATAATCATTCATGGTACAAGAGAGTAGAATAAAGTAGAAGACATCCATAGATAGAAAATTGTATATAATGTTCGGTTTTACAAAAATTGTGTCTGAGACACATATGGCCACATGACCTATAATATCAAACACATGTAGACAAAATATGGTTGAAAATCCTCCTAGGTGACTAATCCCTATGATGCTCCCAATAACATACAATCATCGAGGCAATTTTATAGAGAAAACAACTTATATGCTCTAGCACTCATATGGTGTATAACTACATACAAATGGGGACCACACTAATCCCTATGTCCAGTATACTATGGTTCAAACCCTCAATATGATGCTCAAACTCAGTAAGTATATTTGCAATGTCGGGATCACCCATCTCCTCCTCTACCGCTGTAGCCTTATCTTGAACAAGATGTGGATATGCTCATCGATTAATAGGGGACATGCCTACTAGTTGCATAGGTCCAATATAGGCATTTCAAAAACCATTAGTTAGTATCTGATACATAAAACCATTAAAAAAAATTGTAAAATTCAAAATGACTTTGTTTTACTTGCATCACCCCATTCCTCACCTTCGCGTAATACAAGCTACAGGTCTTCCTGGAAATCAACTCCAACATATGGGTAGTCCTTGATAATAATTATCTTCTTCTGTAGCCTTCTAAAGAAAGTAGGGGTAAAAATAATCGTAGGTGTTTCCCCGTGACAAGACATCAAATCTACCCATTGCCCCATACGAGGTAGTCTAGGTCCCGGAAGCTCATAATATATTCGTTGAGGACAAAGTAATGTTATCCTCTCTAAGGAAAAGGATACTATGATAGAACCATATCCAAAGTTCTTTAATCGTCTTGTATTTTCCTGATTGATTTATTCCTTCGGGTTGGCTAGAACCCCTTCACACGAGTTAAATATTTTTGTCTCCAAGCACTCTAAGGCATGTTGCACCTAGGTCTTGGTGGCTAAGTGTAAAGCAGCACTGCCAACCATCCAAGTAATGGTGAAAAGGATTGTCCTGAGAGGAATCTATAGCACATCCTTTATCTCAAGCTTCCCATCCTTGGTTATTTCATCAGGAGGTTGACAATGAACAACAATGTAATCCTTCATTGTCTCCCCACCTCTCCTAAATACAGATAGAAAAATGGGAACTCCTCTCTATGACAAACCTGTTAGGAAATAGATTTCCTCAACATGTATTGTGACAGTGTGTAACCCAAACATAAAGTGATATCCCTATACATCCCAACATCTGACCAAATACTCTAGTAACTATAATTGGGCCCTCATGCCTGGAAACATGAAAAATTTGAGAAGCCCACAATTTCTCAAAGCCTGGGTTATTGTTGGGTCATTGGCAACAATCATATCTTGAGCCTCATGCGCTCTTTCTCTCTAGGTTAAATTCATTTATCCCTAGTGAATGTCTACAAAATAACATGGAAGAACACATAGAATTAGCCATTTGAAATTTTTTTGGAGAAAAATCACTCAAAAATCAAATTTTCTTAAAACACTTTGTGCACATTGCCCTATCTCCTTCTTGTATAAAGCGACCCATCTCACTCACTGTTAGGCCCCTATACTACTAGTGTAACCCCTTATTGTTATTAGTACAACCTACTTATTATATTGATGTACCCATGTAGTGCCCATATTGTTACTATTGTACCCCATAGAAGCCCACTATTGTTATTATGGTGCCCTTACATTATTATTGTTATGTTGGCTCTAATTATGGTATGACCCCTTAGACTCCTATATATAGAAAGGAGGTCTTTTCATTTGCATCATCCAAGAATTGTTCATTTGTGTAATGTAAAGGAGGTTGCCCCCTCGAAGAGGTTGAATTCTAAGGCGTTGATCTATCTTTTCTATCTTCTCTTGAGCTGGTTTCATAGCACTCACCCCCACTGGTGAGTTTGTTGGGTCGCCTTTACCAGTGTTAATTTTATTAACCCATCACACCTCACAATATAGGGAGGGTACGATGGGCCAAGGGCGACTTTTTAAACTTAAAAAATCAATTTTTTTCCTAGAGATTACATTAAACGAGAAATGGAAATCATAGAAATGAAGAGAAAATATAGATCTCTTACCTGGAACTGGAAGTACTAAAAATGGTCCACCAGATTGGCTGTAATCAAATGCTGAAGATCAAAGTTAAAAACTCACTCAGAGCTCACTCAACTTGGTAAAATTGAAAATGGTAAGAAGAAAATTACTTTTTCACTATTTATGGTCAAAATTACTCATTATTTTAATATATTTTAATTTTTTTTAATATTTTGACCTAATTTTTTCCATGTATCATGTATTTTTAATATTTTTGTGGTGTTTTGAGCAAGTTAAAAGATAATTGGAGCTAATGCATATTATAATTTGAATGCAAGTCATTTTGATGAATGAGTACACTTTTATCACTTTCTTAGGCTCATTAAACCTACAAAAAAGGAACCCCTTGGAGTCCTCTTTCAGCTCTTTTCAGACTCCCAAAACATGAAAAGATTGTTTAGCACTTGTCTTTTCAAACTTGTTAAAGTAAATGAAAATATGTCTACCCAGTACAAGTTTAACCCTTTTTCAGACTGGGATGGACTATTTAAAAAAATGAAATACTTTATTTAAGCATGACTAAAAGGTTCTCTCGGGTATTGTTTTATGCCTTTTCAGGCCCAAGAGACAAATTTAGGAAAAGGAACCTCTTGGAGTTTTATTTTTCACCTTTTTTTCCAAACTCTCTAAACATGAAAAATAAGTCAATTTGTACCTTCATTGGACTCATTAAAAATACTTAGAAGGATTCATCTGAAGGATGAACTTATAGATCAAGCATATGTTATCCTACTCAAGATTGTAAACAATAAAGAGGTATTGGAGAAAAATGGTTGGGAAATTGGGAAAACATGCCATTTTACCTATTAATGGCAGTCGCTCTTGCCAAACATGAAACTCTTTCATTTCACCAATGTGACTGCTTTGGGTTGGGAAATTTGTTTACCTGACTGTTGATCACACTATTGGGCATGGAATCCCCCCAAGGCATGTTTTGGGGCTTAAAGCCCAATTTTTTACCGAATCTTGTTGTAAAGCTCCGCGAATTGTGGGCGCGGGGCGTGAAAGTAGGATAAAGTCATAGGGTTGTCTGCCCTAGTTTGTAATGTAATGTTGGCTGAATAAACCTACCCATGGTCCACGGACCATGGGATTGTATAAATAGAGTGAGGCTCTAAGTGTAAAATAGACAAGAGGAGAATGGAAGATGAGCATGAGAAGTCTAAGTGATTGAGTCACAGTGTCAAGTGTGCCTTTGGGTCGTTGAGTAGGAGAAGGCTCTGTCGCTAAGTGCGTAGAGGCCTAGTAGTCTGCATTTGAGTGCACAGACCCTTGCCACTGAGCGCGCAGGGCGAGTTGAGTCTATAACCATGGAAATATCAATAAAGAGAAGTTTGGTTATAATTCTATGTATCTATTCTTGCGTTAATGCATGATTGATATAATTTACAAATATATTGTTTATTTACTATGTGCACCTGTATAACTATTTTATGTTGTTAAGTATAACTTAAAGCACTCAAGTAGGCAAAGATAATTAGATAACATTGGAATATAAGAAAGTTCTTGGGTAATAACACAGAGCACGGTGCTTAGCTCCTGGGTAGGGATGTGCAAAGGCAATATATCAGGCCACGAGGAACGGGAAAGTGCGCAAAGCAACCTATGTGGTGGGACAAACCGCAGACCAGTAAAACTCATCAGACATCTCCAGGGTGCGGAAACATGATTCTAGAACCCTCCCATACTACTTCGAGTGACACCTCAGTCTACACCCTGCAGACTGTTGCCAAAAGGGCCAGTAGTATCGGGATTTGTTTAGATAAATAACTCTAACCCTGGGTCAGGCCCCAACAAGCCAACAAATGGTTCCATTTCCGGGACCAGGATCTACATAGATATGTCTGATGTCATATCACTGGAACCCGACCAAGAAAGGAATTGAAGAGTGGTTGGACAGAAAGATTCACGAGTTCGCGGCACAGGAAAATAAGAATTTTCGATTATCGAAGGAAGAGTGGTTAGATTGCTACTTATATATGGAAATCCATGAAAGTTTCTTTACATCCTTCCCTACTGAGTTGTACGAGTGGATCGCAAGGCTAGCAAATAGCCAAGGAAGGTGTAAACTTAACAAACCTATTGTGTGGACTCCAGAGTTGGTGCGCAGACTGGAAGCATCGGAAGATAGGATTGCATGCGCTTTCGATCATTAACTGGATCGAATCATAGGAGGGTTCATCACCGAATTCATAGTAGATACTTTAATCAGTTATAGCAAGGCAAAGGGACGCTTCCTCAAGGGACCACGAGGTAAGTACGTTAAATCTTTGAACACTTGGATTAAAATTCTACTGTGTGAAAAGCGGGTTATGTGAATAAATTGATGTTTGGGGCTACGTGGAGTGGGAGTATCTACAGAAACGAAGGTAGCACATAACTAGAAACTAACCCCTTGATTTCACCTCCGTACATAGGTGAAGAAGAGCTCACGAAGGTTTCACCAAGAAGTGTGATCAATCTGATAAAGCAAAGAATTCCTCGCATACCACCCCCACCCACACCACCACCAGTTTCACCATCTTCACCCCCGACTTTGTCCATACGACCTCTGCCACCACTGCGAAGCAGTATGGCCAACACGATAAAGCTGCCAGTGTTCAAGGGAGTAAGGAATGAAGATATGGACCAATTTTGGTCCGTGGTAAAAGTGGTATGGGAAGCACAAGGTGTCACAGATGACAATATAAGGAAGGCAACGTTGGTCAGTGCTCTGCAAGATCACGCGCTGACTTGGTACATTAAGAATTCCAATGACAATTCGAATGCGAGGATAGTGGATATCCAAACTATGCTAAACAAAGAATTTAGAAGGCTAAAGTTGGAGGCACAGTTGATCATTGGATTCAAGGAAATCTCAATGCTACTAGGAGAAACCCCGTGGGCGTTGGATCAAAGACTAAAGTGCACAATTCGCGAATGAACATGACCTTAACAGATGGGCAACACCGCAAATGATTTGTAGCCTCGTTAACACCGCATCTATGGAACGCACTATCACAACAAAGGCTAACCACTCAGGCTAAGGCTTTGGAGGTCGCAATGAGATTGCACGAGACTCCGATACAAGATCCTAACCTGGGAGTCCAGCAGATTCACGTGCACTTGAAGAACTTGTGCCTTGAGATGCAGAGTTTTAAACAAGATAGGATGGCTCGTCGAGAAGTGCACGACGAGGTATGGTGTGTAAAGTGCAAGGGCCAGGGGCATGACAAGGACCACTGCCTGGTGTTCGTGAATTACCTCGTGGGAGGAGGACCAATGCCATTAAGACCGGAGGCACAAGTAAGAATAAGAACTGTACCTGCATTGTGGTACGTGATTGTCAGATAGGAGGGAAGCATGCTATAGATAACTACCATCTGTTACAGAAGTATACATAGAATTCCCAACAGTTGTTCTGTAATTTCTGCGGGTCAGTAGGCCATGATGAGCGCACTTGTAGAAGTTATGAACCAATGATGGATCAGACTCTAACCTACAGAGTTCAAGCCAAAACACGTCCCCTCGATCAAAATGCAGGAATGGAGTGCACTGGATTTCAGTGGCACAGATGAAGCCGAGGTGGAAAGGGACCAGGAAGAGGTTGCGGACAATTGATATGTTACAATTGCGGAGGACCAGGGCATTATACCTCCGATTGTACAAATCCAACAAGACCATTATTGTACACAATTTGATCATGAGATGGAGGACTATCCCACACTAATAGCGAGGTTGCACGATAAAGGAGCACTCCAACCTCCCCTGACTCAAAACCTGCAAATGATGAGGTCTGAGACGTGTGAGGAAGACCCGAATGTAAATATCGTGCTCTGGAGTGGTATCATGATAGGGGATGACAAAGGCAAGCAACTCGAAGAAAGTAAATGGGTTTGCAAGGCTCCAACAAAGAAAATAGAATTTGATTTGGAGCATACTAAGGATACATTCATGGAAGCTAAGAAGAGCTTCGCAGATGCCTCCACTTCAGGAAGTAAAGATAGACTGGAGCCAGAAATGGACCCATTGATGCTCACTACATTCTTGGAGAGATGCATGAAACTGTTGTGCAATAGTAAGGCTATGAAGGGGCTACAAGAACTCATAACTAGATGTGTTAGGACCACGCCAGGAGAGCCGTGCGTAGTCTGGAAGCTCAGGAAGCACACAACGCGAACAGGAAGGGAGATGCGATTGACCGCGCAGGTCGGGGAATATGAGATGGGTCAAGAGATTCTGGACCTAGGATCGGATGCGAACATCCTGCCAAATTAGACATGGGAGCACATGGGCAGGCCCATGCTGCAATGGTCCCCTATCCAATTACGAATTGTGAACCAACAAAAGATCCTACCTATGGGAAGATTGTAGGGAATCACAGTAAATATCGAAGGTGAGAGTGCGCTAGCAGATTTCGAAGTGATAGATATTGTTGATTACAGTAATCCCTTTCCCGCACTACTGGGAATAGCTTGGGCCGTTGACATGAATGGAGTGATAAATCTAAAGAAGCACAAGATGATTTTTGAGAAAAAGTCACTACGCATAGTGGTACCTTTAGATCGTGCAGAAGGATTGCGCTACACAGAGCCAGTGCGCGACTACGAAAGTGATGACGATCTAGACTGCATCTACAAGATAACCATGTGGGAGCAAGATTGGGTAAATCCAACGACGGATGGCCAAATATCGTGGGAATGTGAAAGCTCCTGCACGTCAGATTCTGACAAGGAGATAGAACGATGGCAGAACCGGTTACACGAGGTAACTACGCTCAACTGTAACATGATGACTAGGTCACTATGCTATGTAGCAATAGAGATAAGAGATCTGCCTATTTCCTGAAAAAATTTGTAAAAGAAGTGTCGGAACAATAGCGTTTAGGCACTCTAAAATGGGTACTATGTGTTATGCCCACAAGGTGGTGGGTACACACCAGAGAAGTTTTGAGGACTGGCATAAATGCAGGAGGATGATGTGCTTACAATTTGGGAAGCCTCAGATGTGATTGAAAGACAAGTATGACGGATGGGATGATCCACATAAACACCTCGGAAAATGGACAAAGGTCTATGGGGAAGAGCCACAACCTGAGTGGGTGCACCTGTTCTGTCACACCCTAGATATTATACCCATGAATTGGTATATAGAGACAGAGCTCCGCCATGGCATGAATGGATGGGATGTCTTTCACGAAGGATTCATGTTAACCTTCATGTTTGACAATCATTTATGGGATACTCTTAAGATGCGTTACAAGCAATAAAAGCAACTATCTTTAAAATACCCCAAGAGCCAATGGAAGTGCTTCAACCTAAATGGGCAACCCAGTTCAGCTGTGCGCTGGAGTGTTACAAAGTAAGCATTGAAGAAGACGATGAAGATCCATGCAAAGTTAACATTTCAGAAACTGAAAGCTATCGCAAGGTCCAAGGGCCATTGATTGAAGACCCTGACATTACCGCGCTGGTAAAAACAAAGCAGGTAAACATTAGTACGGAGTCTGAATCAAAGTACGCAACACTCAGTGACTACTAGGATGATGCCACAGTGGATAAGGTCACTGAGTTACTCCGTGAGTACCAAGACTTATTCCCAACCAAGATCACAGACTTAAAGGGGATCGTTCGCGATTTATGTATGATGAAGATCACCCTAAAACCAAACGTGAAGCCGGTTAAGTAGAGGCCTTACTGCTTGAATCCGAAGTACAAGGAAGAAGTCCACGTAGAACTAGACAAAATGCTCACAGCTGGAATTATTGAATCAGTGGAAGAATCCAATTGGGTAAGCCCTATGGTAGTGCATGAGAAAAAGTAGAGGGGTGAGATAAGAATATGCGTCGACCTTAGGAAGTTGAATGACACCTGTGTACACGACCCATTCCCGACCCCGTTCACAGATGAAGTATTGGAAAATGTCGGTGGACAAGAAGCATATTCTTTCACTGATGGGTTCTCAGGGTACCACCAGATCAAAATCGCGCTGGCAGACAGGAGCAAAACCATCTTCGCGACCGAGTGGGGCTACTTTCAATACACCATCAAGCCATTTGGGTTAAAGAATGTGCCAGCCATCTTTTCGCGTATAGTTGTTGCCACTTTCAAAAAATATATCCACAAATTCCTGGAGGTCTACCTAGATGATTGGATTGTATTTTGATTGGTCAAGCACCATTTAGTGGGCTTACGCTTGTTGTTGGACACTTGTCAATGACACCAAATCACGTTGAACCTTAAAAAATCTATGTTCCTCGTTCCCTTTGGGAACTTGTTGGAACATGTGGTGTGAAAATAGGGATTAATGGTAGACCCAGTGAAAATTGCAGTAATTCTAAATTTGGAAGCACCACGAAGTGTTAAATAGTTATTCGCTACCTTGGGACATATGGGGTACTACAGGAAGTTCATCAAAAGCTATGCACAGATCACCATACCAATGGAGAAGCTGTTGAAAAAGGATGTCACGTTCTGCTGGAATGATGATTGCATGAACAGCCTGGATGTACTAACAGAGAAATTGGCCTCCACCCGAATCCTGGTCTTCCCAAAATGGGATGTGGAGTTTCATGTCCATGTCGATGCGTCATGTATAGCACTAGGAATGGTTCTCACCCAAGACGATGGAGAGGGCTTGGATCACCCTATCATGTTTTCAAGTCATCGATTGTCTAAAGCGAAAAGGAACTATTCTACAACCGAGCACAAGGGGTTGGCTATGGTGTACGTGATCTAAAAATATCGGCACTATTTATTGGGAGGACATTTCAAGATGTATACAGACCATTCCACGCTAAAATACTTGGTCAATAAGCCTGTGTTGGGGGGGGCGCATATGTAGGTAACTCTTATTGTTCCAAGAATATGACTTTGAGTTCATGGTAAAGCCTGGGTGCATGAACACAAGACCGGATCACTTGTCGCATATTGAGATGGCCGAGGAACTTAATAGTTTGGAGGAAGGATTACCTGATGCACAACTCTTTATTGTGCACATCGCGGATGGACACTTTGAAGATATAATCCAGTTCCTGACAACTTGGACTGTGCCAAAGGAATACTCTATTCCATAGAAGAAGGAATTGGTGGTGTGCGTGGTGGATTTTTCTGTCATCGCGGGGCACCTATACAAAATGGGAAATGGTGAGATACTGTGAAGGTACGTACCTAAATTTGAACGAAGTCAGATCCTCGCAGAAGCATAGGGGGGCACTACAGGAGGACATTATGCAGGATAGGTGACTGTGCAAAAGATTCTCCATGCAAGGTTGTGGTTTCCAACCCTTCACCAGGATTCAAAAGCCCATTGTAAGGCCTGTGATATATGCAAAGGACAGGTAAACCATCGTGTAGGGACGAGATGCCTTTGAATCCACAAATGACGTTGCAGCCCTTCGAAAAATGGGCAATCGACTTTGTAGGACCTATCAAACCTCAAGGAAAAACGGGCGCGCGATACATTATCACCGTGACAGAGTACTTGATGCGTTGAGCAGAAGCGCAGCTGGTCAAAGACTGCACGGCCGCCACAGTTGTGAAATTTTTGTTTGAACATGTGTTGACTTGATTTGGTTGTCTGAAAATCTTAATGAGTGATCATGGTACACATTTCCTGAACGAAACCATCAGTGTCCTAACAGAAGAGTTCCAGGTGTATCATCAAAAAAGCACACCGTATCACCCACAAGCCAATGGGATAGTAGAAGCATTCAACAAAATACTGGAGACTGCACTAACCATAGTATGCAATGCATAGCGGAGCAATTGGGACCTGTGTGTACCTGCAGTACTATGGGCTTACAGGACAACATGCAAGAAATTGATGGGACAGACACATTTCTGGTTAGTTTATGGCATGGAAGTTGTCATGCCAATGGAGTATATTGTACCTAGTTTATGCATAACAGCGCTCATAGGTATGAAAAACCATGAAGCCCTAGATGAAAAGCTCGCGGATTTGGAAGAACTCGAGGAGGAATGGTTCCTAGCTGGTTTTCATCAACAAGTACAAAAACATCGTGAGAAGGCCTGGCACGATCACCATATTAAGTTGCACACCTTCAAGGTAAATGATTTGGTGTTGTTGTATGACAGTAAGTTTGATAAATTCTTGGGAAAGTTCAGAATGCATTGGCTGGGACCATACGTTGTTAAGGAGGTCACGGATGGAGGCGTAGTACAACTAGTCAAACTAAATGGAGAGCCTTTCCCATGCAAAGTGAATGGTCACCGCTTGAAACCCTGCATTGGTGGCCCGACTATCTAACTAACCAACAAAAGCACAGTCTTCATGCCCCAAGGATCCAGACAAAGGCACGAGACTATAAACCAATGCAAGGGATACCGGCACAGCTATAGAAAAGCAGTTCTGACATAGGGGTCTTGGAACAACATAAGCAGCAGATCCAGCAAGTAGTAGCTTAGTACATTGCTGACCTCCGTGCAGTTCGAGAACCGTTGGAGGGACTCCGCGCAAAGATCACCACACTGACAGAGTGACTCGAGGGCGAGTCATGATGTTTGTGTTGGGGGCTTGTTGGGCATGGAATCCCCCCAAGGCATGTTTTTGGGCTTAAAGCCCAAGTTTTGACCGAATCTTGGTGTAAATCTCCACGAATTGCGGGCACAGGGCGCGAAAGTAGGATAGAGTCACAGGTTTGTCTGCCCTAGTTTGTAATGTAATGTCAGATGGATAGACCTACCCATGGTCCACAAACCATGGGATTGTATAAATAGAGTGAGGCTCTAAGTGTAAAATAGAGAAGAGGAGAATAGAAGATGAGCATGAGAAGTCGAAGTGATTGAGTCGCAGTGTGAAGTGTATCTTTGGGTCGTAAAGTAGGAGAAGGCTCTGGAGCTAAGTGCGTAGAGGCCTATAGTCCACAACTGAGTGCGCAAACCCCTGCAGCTAAGTGCGCAGGGAAATTTGATTATGTAACCGTGGAAAGAATCAATAAAGAGAAGTTTTGTTATAATTCTATGTATCTGGTCTTGGGTTAATACATGATTGATATAATTTGCAAATATATTGTTTATTTACTACGTGCACATGTATGACTGTTTTATGTTGTTAAGTATAACTTAAAGCACTCATGTAGGCAAAGATAATTAGCTAACATTGGAATATAAGCAAGGTCTTTCATAATAACGTAGAACGCGATGCTCAGCCCCTGGGTAGGGTTGCGCGAAGGCAGTATATCAAGCTGCGAGGAACGAGAAAGTGCGCGAAGCAACCTACGCGCAGGGACAAACTGCGGACCAATTGAACTCATCAGACATCTCCAGGGTGCGGAAACCTGGTTCTAGCACCCTCCCATACTACTTCGGGTGAGACCTCAGTCCGTACCCCACAAACTGTTGCCTAAAGGGCCGGTAGTACTTGGATTTGTTTGGCTAAATAACTCTGAACCTGGGTCAGGCCCCAACAAGCCAACACACACCTTCATCATGGGTATTTGACTCAATGCAGCCAACTCCATTCAGTGTTGTTGATATGTTCAAGAGAAAGTATAGCCTTAGTTGACAACTATGACAAATACCTTGAGCCTTACTTCATGTCTTCCTCTCTTGAACCATATTTACATCGATACATTCTATCTCAAATCTTCATATATATTTTGTGTCGTTGATGGGAGATACATCAAGTCTCTCCTGCGATGGGTCGCTTCCTGTCGACATCAACAAATTTTCCAGAAATCTAACTTAGAAACTCCCTTCAGTACCTTGGGGCTTGCAGACCTTAATGGTAAGTTTCCTCGCTTTCGACGATAATTTTTCATCACTGACCTTCGACTGAGGGATTCTATGTGGTGTTCCACTTCAACTCATTCATTCACATCACATAGATTGTAATGTAGTACCTTGAGGACCATTATCATTATCGGTGGTTCCTCTCACGTCTGTTAATGGCTTACATAATTTGTATGTAATCATATGGTGTCTACCATGTTCGACTCCAACTTATTTATTTGCATGGTTAGACTCCTACTATCAAGTGACTAAGTAGAAGACCCCAGATTTATTTTCATCCATCTGGGCTAAGCTTTTAGGATTCGTATTAGATCACAAAGTATGATTTCTATGATCATTCAAAAAGTCATCCAAACGTGGTTCCACCTTTTTTTATCAGTGGACATGACTTTGATTATTTTACATGTAATATTGGCTTATGTGCTCAGTATGGGTATGCCTACCTCAACAATGATATCATGATGATTATGTATTGTAACATATCATGATCACAACCAACATTTTCTTGATCCAGACTTGTCACAAAGTAAAGCACTTCAGTCCTCAGCCACTACTTCTGACTTTGTACTTTAGGGGGAAATCTATTACAAGCAATTTTGTCACACCTTCTCAAATGGCCTAAAAACTGGATCAATCAACATCCTTAACACCTTATGATCATCCCTTTGAAAATCCTTAATAATTATCTCTCCAAAAGGTCTAAAAATTCTAGGTTAATCAACTTAAAAACTCATTTTCAGACCAATCACACCTTGTCTACTGTGAAACCTACACCATTGCATGTTGCATAACTAAGAAATTGTGCTAACCATCATAGTTTCCTTTGCTACAGGTGCGATGGTTCTATAATTTCAGGAAAAATAAAAAATAATTGCAAAACTTTTCTTTCCAAAAGCTTCTAAGTTGGTTTCAACCATTTACTATTGATTGAGATCTCAAAATCCTATCATATAGGTTTTATCTCTTATCCCTTGAGATTATGCTCCCTCATATGTGGATCTAAGTCCTAGATTGGTAAAACCAAAGCTACCCTATTTACCCTATAAATTCATTGCCTCTTGTAGAGTCTAGGTTGGATTTTGGAGACTCTTAGCTATGCCTTTACGATGTTGTTTTTTACCTAAGGATCCATTACCATCCTTGAGTTGTGATTGAAGGCTTACTTTGTGGCTAAGGAAGGATAAGTTTGGTGGGATGCATCTACATTGTCGAGAACTAGAAAAAGGTTGTAATATTCTCTCATATTTCATTAATACAAAGAGCTTTATTTTCCTATACTTGTTTCAATTTCATGCATATGTATTTCAATGCCTTCTTGACTCATTGATTAGAGATATTAGCTTATGATATGTATATATTATAGTTCTCTTACTTGTTGTAATTGTCTTGTAGATTCCATTTATATTAATTGGAGTTGAAACTAATTTTTACAAGCCAAGAGAAGACAAGGACTTGTGTTGGAATCCAAGTAGGCCTTTCCTCCATTTTCTAACTTCTCTAAGGAAAACATTGGCCTTTTTTGTTTCAGTTGTTTCTAGATGACACCACTAGATCTAGGGGATTCACTTTTGTCTGTAGAAGAGCATTTTCTGTCAAACACGCCCTGACACATATGATATTATAATGACACATGTACAAGCCATAAATTGTAAATGATAACATGGAACTTCATGATGACGTGGAAATTCCAAGATACTCTCCTTGCTATTTTGTATTCAATCTTCATGAAATATATGATTTGTTTTTCATCTTCACCCTCCAAAGGGTTATGGATACAAATTAGGACCTTTCGATTCATCATGAAATGTCTTTAATCTTTCTTGGTTCAAGAGCTCTCCATGTCTTCATGATGGTTCTTCTTTGTGCTTCTTCTCTGCAAGTAATTATTTCTCTCTTCTCATTGACACCTTCCTTTAGCATCAGCTTTCCTTATTGAGGAGGTACTCCTGTCAATGAAGTTCACCCATGACTAGACAAAATAAATATTGAAATCATCTATTATATATCTACCTTGATCATGGAAGAAACTACTTGTAATAGGCCTATGAAAGGACTGAGAAGGAAGGGCTTGATGAGGTGGAATAGTTGATCTCAACAATGACTGAGGATAGCACCACTTCTCACTACAACTATGTCATGCACTATGATGAGGGGCTCGTTAGGGTCCAGCACAATGGGAAAGTGTAAGGAACAATGTGATGATCATGTTGACTAATATTACATAGTTCACAGGAGAGGAAGAGGATACCTAAAGGGTAGTGCAATTTTCCTCAACAATGGCCCACTTTCTACTGAAAATGCGTCTTGTGTTGGATCTAGTCTTTTGTGCACTAGGCAAGGATAGTGGCTAAGGGTTGAGTCACTATTGATTAGACCTACACTATATGCTAAGAGGGAAGGTGAGGCCTAAGGCTAGCACAATTTTCCTTAGTAGTGGTTGAATTTTCACTAAAAGTGCACTCTATGCCCTATTTTAGTGTATTTTTCTTCCATAGTGGTTGACTATTTGATGATATTTCAAAATTCAGTGAGATAATCAACAAAAGGTAAGTCACTTTTCCAGGGAGTTTTTTATTTCATTGTCAGAGGGTGGATGCCTTATATTGCATAATTTTCTTTTGGAGAGGGCCACTAGAAAAGCTCCATGTTCGCTACAAGGCAAAATTTCTCAAAAAATAGTGCAGAGAGTTAGTACAAACAAGAGGGGTTAGGTGACTATGACTTGAAAGTTTTCAACTTGTAATTAAAGGAGTTGAACTTAAGAGATGATTAATGCACAATTATAGGACAAATAGATATGATAAATGCGGTTCATGAATAAGCTATTATCATCACCTGGAAGTGGTTTCACAACTTGCCTTGGACTGGAGGACCAAGAAGAGCTCCAAAATGGATGTGTCAAATTAGTAGAGTAAGAGAGGGAAAATAATCCAAACATGGCTCAAACATGGATCACACACATGAATTCCATAAATAAAAGCCATAGGAAATCACATGACCGATGAACATCAATCACACCTTGAAACGACAACAAATCGACACTTATTTCTAAGTATGACAGTTGAAACGCCACTTTGTGACACTTAGAATACATGTTGCCACACAAGTGTCGATTGCAGCCAGAAAGTGTGCTATGATATATAAATATGTCTAGCGCATATACTTATGATATGTAGGACCATCTAACATAAAAAAAAATGCACTAGAACTGACTCTAGTGATGTTAAAATTTGCGACACATTCAAGAGTGAAAATAGTTAGAAGCAACACTTGCGACAATAAGAAAATGTGAAAAATATCTTGCAAAAGCAAAATAAATTGAAAGTGACACATTCCAGAGCAAAGATAACGTGAAAACACAACTTGTTAAAGTGAAATCAAGCAAATACAACATTGTGAAAGTGAAAGTGACACTTACAGAAGTGAAGGTTCACAAAAGAGACAGTTGGGAAAACTCACAGAAATAGAAGTACAATTGCAACCAAAAGTGAGGAAGGCTATCAATGGAAAGTGCACATTGCCCCTCGACATAGGTTGAGCATTGTGAAAACACTATCTTGATGGACTACATAGTCACTATTAATGGTGACTTTGTAAGAACTACTTCCAGAAGTCATGCAATGCCTACCTAAGATTTCATAGAAAGAAGTGGATTTTGAATTCATCAAGGACTAAGCATGTGTCAATAAGTGATTTTGACACTTAGAACCTGAGAAGAAGACTAACATTTAACAAAGAATAAACTGACCATGAAGTGACCTTGGTACAAGAAATTGTAATATCCTCAGTAGGCTGCAAAATTCAAGTGTAGGCGAAAATGTGCAAGGTGTTGATAGAAATGTCAATAGTGTCTTGAGGGCTTATGAGAAGGTGGCAGTTTGTTTTGGTTATATGGAGAGAACATGTTTTGAGAAGGATTGTATGTGACCAAATTGATGAGAAGGTTGGAGTAGAGTATGGGTAGTAGTATGATAGATCATGAAAATGATTGATATGATAGTAATTGCAGGTTGTGAATGTGATTGTAGTGACAGTGTTTGCAGGGTTTGACAATCATTATATTGATAATTATTGTGACATTGTGATAGTATTTATGATAGAAAATTAGTGACATAACTTTAGATCATGATGGTGGATCCAATTTGAAATATTTTGAAAATAGTTCCACAGGAAGTTGAAGAAGGAGGTGGGTGCCTCCACTGAGGTTAGAGCCTCAATTAGGTTGAGGCTTAGAGAAAGTCAGAGCTTGCTCACCATAGAGGTTGGTACCTAAATCAGGTTGGAGCCTAGATCAAGTTGGAGCTTCCTCATCATAGAGGTTGGTGCCTTAATCAGGTTGTAGCCTCCAGTGAGTTGCTTCTTACACATTTTTCGAGGTTGGTTCCTTAATGAAATTGTAGCCTACCAAAAGTAGCAGCTTACATATTCTAGGGGTGGGTGTCTCTAGTAAGTTGGTGCCTACAAATCTATTAATGAATTGAAGAAAAAAAAGAAGAATAATTTTCGGTTTTCTCTTATATGGATTTCCATGTAAAAGGCTTGTGTCCTCTTGTGTTGATGTGATGGCCTCTTGATATATTGTTGATATGATGTTAGTTTGATGATGTATTGTTCTATTTATTGGTATGTTGAAAATTGTTATTTTTGATTGCCACATTGCTATTTAATGAAGAGTTGTGAATTAGTAAAATAGTTAACACACCGATTCATCCCCCTCTCAGTGTGCTCTTGGGTCTAACATGTTATTTGTTTTTCTACCATCAATCATTTTCCTTAGGATTTTTTTGAGCTCGTCCTTATTTGTTTTATGCCTATTTGTACTGCTACCCTATAGTATTCCTCCATGTTAGTCATCTCATTATCATTTGGAATTACTTCCGTGATTCATACTCCACACACTAGTATAGTTGATATAGGTTCTATTCCTAAATCTAGGGCCTCTTTAATCACTTTGATAATGGTACAAGTCACCTTCAACTCTAGTAACCCCATTTTTTACTCAAATGAAGAAATGTTTGAAGTTGTTAATGTTCCTAAGCATCTATGGTATGATATAACCATCACTCTAATTTTCTTCCTCAAAATGCATTCATTCCATAGAATCCTTTTGATTGCTTCTTAATTGAGACCAGGATTGATTATCCCAACTCCTATTCCTAGCCCTTCAGGGAAGGAAACATGGATAATATCTCATCCACCGTCAAGATGGATATTTCTATTAAACATAGTGTCATTGAATATATTCCTCTTGGAATTTCCTATTTTCCTAAAGAAGTTGTTTCTTACAAAGCTTTGTCCTAATCATTTTATGATATATTTTCATGGTATTATTTAGAAATTTCAAGACTCAAACATGCAATAATTGAACATGATATTGAAATATCATTCAATTCATATCTAGTTTGATAAAAAAAATAACCTATCCATCCTACCAAGGTTTTGTCCATTAAAGCTAAAATTGGCAAGAATTCTCAAATCAATTCCATATATCCTATTTCTTAAACCACCTAGGATCTAATTTTGTCCTTGTAAAAAACAAACAATGCGCCATTCATATTTGTATTTACTTTCACTATGTCAATAGGTCATATTTGAAAGAGAATTACCTTATCCTTTTCATTAATTAAACTATTGATTCTTCTATGAGTCATGACATTTTATCCTTCACAGATGGATTCTTTGGTTACAATCACATAAGGATTTGTCCATAAAATGAGCATAAGACCACCTTTACCACCCCTTGGAGAAACTTTACCTATAAGATCGTGCCTTTTGGTTTAAAGAACACTAACACCATTTTCTAGTGGGCCATGTCAAAGTACCTCCATGACATTGATGAAATTATACTTTCATATCTCAATGATCTAAAAAATGATTTGAATATATAGTCACAACACTTGAAATATCTTCACACTATATTTCTTCAGTGTTGAAAGTATAACATTTACTTAAACCCTTTGATGTGTGTGTTTTTCATTACAACCAACCACTTAGTGGGATTCATAATCTATAGCTATGTTATCACTATCAACCAATTCTTGAGCTATATCTACCAAATATTTTATGCCAAACATATGGTATTTAAAGGAATTATGATTTCCTTTACCAACCTATGCTTGATTATTTTATATGTTCTCATTGGTTTTTGCATTTTCTTTGTTCTAACATACCTTTTGTTTGGGATCACCAAGCTCAATAATCCTTTGATGCAATAAATCATGCACTTGCAAATGCTCCTTCAATAAGTTCACAATACTTTCATAAGGATTATATCCTCTACATATTCATTTTTTATTCTTCATGGATAGTTTGTTAGTACATGAAGAAGAGGATTATTCTAAGCATGTTATCTATTATAACACCCTCCTCCCACATCTACCCAAGTAACCGACCAACAAAGGTAAACATGTGAAGAGAAGTTACAATGATATGATTCGACCTCCTAAGTCGCCTCAAGGAAGTGGAACCGACAGAAGCACACCATACAGACCTTCCACATTAGCAACAGGACTCCTAGGAACCATGCCAACCACTCAAGTAACTAGCCCCTGGGTCCCACTGATTTTTTTAGACCATTAAACCCCCAAATGTTCCCTTCATATGGATATGCATGTGTCTAGGAGGATCTGGACGCTGCCATAGCATCGGCATGCATGCATCCAGGGACTTTTTAGCCTAGTGTTGTGAGTGTGTCTCTAGGATTTGAGCCACTTTTTCCAGCTGTGGAGCTATAAAAAGGGTCTCTTTCACCTCTAGTTAACTCACATTAATATGTCAATCCGGGAACGTTTTGCTATTTCAAAGAGTGTCTCAGTCTGAGGCTATCATTTGCTAGAGTAATGCTAGTAGCACAGTGTTTGAAAATACAAGAGTAAATGGATGCTTGTTTACAGCTTAACTACTTCAAAAGATTAAATCACGTGTTCAGAACATTAAGCGATTTATCAGTCAAGGGTTCGGTAGCAATAACCCATCCCTTTGGAAACTGATGGAAAAGGAAATCAGAGAACAGATCAAGGGTCTGGGAGCCGGACAGCAAATGCCAATGCTCACTACAGCCTGAGATCGTTCTTCACACCAATAACAAGAAATGGAATGGCAAATAAGAAATGGAACGGCAAAGAAATCGAACAGCAATGAAATGGAACAACAAACCTGAAATGGAACAACAAGTCTGAAATGGAACAACAATTCGGAAATAGAATAGCAGTCAAGAAATAGAACAGCAACTAAGTCTAACAAGTCGTAACATCTTAGTCTATCAAATCAATTGCATTAATCGTAATCTACAAGAACCAAACGTCAATCCTTCACTCTTAAAGATGTACATACAAATGGAACAGCACTGATCACTGATACATTATGGAACAGCACTGAAAACCATATGTACACAACATACTCAAATAGTAATCTGATTCAATTATCACCTCGGTTAGAAAGAATACGATTTCATTTCAAGATATAACAGCGGTATTCAAGAATCCAACAATCACAAAGAACAGAACTTCCAAGATGAATTCTGTGATGTTAAGGAACAAGCGCACAACACCAAAAGCTCTGTAATGGAACAACAACAGTATTCTATAAAAACTAACCATATTATATCAACACCTAAAAGAACAGCAATATGATGCAGTGTCAATACAATAATTTTGTCTTCAGAAACCTTAATGGATTAAACACAACAGAGCATGTGATGTAAACTTTATAAAACACATCAGATTACCAGATCACCTCGATAAGCAAACCATGCAAAAACCACGCGTAATGGTACAAGAGAAAGGGTCCTCCAGAGCCGGGCCCTTAGCCTCCAGGGGGTACACCACTTGAAGTTATTCCAGACTCAAAGATGAAATAGTAACCAAGTTTGTATTAATGCATCAAGTAAAATTACAGTAGAGCAATTCTCAACAAGGCACAATGATCAAAGTTTTGATCTTTAAAAGAAATTACATAACGGCATAATAACACCCCCCCTTAGCTAACAGTGTTGCCCCTTATATAAGGGTGACGACGGAGATATCTAAATGCAGAAATAGATAAAACAACGATCCCTCAGGATCAAGGATCCTGAGGGATTTCCGGAACCATTAGCACTCAGTCATTTCTTCTATTTTCTGCGTCGAGCTAATATCTCCGCTTCCTTTCCCGGGCTGATCTGTTTTGATCTTGTTTGCATGCGGTCTCCTGTCGAAGGGACAACAGTTAATCCATCTTTGTCTTTTCCTTTAGAACGACAACTTTTCATTTTTTCTCCTTCCTGCATAAGGAAATGACAATTGTCAGCACTCTCGTCTTGCATATTAATCTCACATGTTTCATTACAATTCTTTATCGTTTTCTAAGTTCATGATACAAAAAGGCTTGTAAGTTCTAATGAAAATATACTGAAATAACCATCAAAACATACCTTCTTTAGTACTCCACACATCCCCTGCTTACCCTTTTTCATGGCCTCATGAAAACATTGTAGTTGACGTGTAAGGCAGTGAGTGAGTAGGCTGGCGATGGAATCTCATGTGAAGGCCTACAGCCATGATGCGTAACTAGGTAGTCAAATAAATGGCCTGTCTGACCCTCAGGTATCTCATACGGGGCTTGGTATCCAGGTGCATGATGCCAAATAATTGGACTCCGGAACCTATATCCTAACCAGGATGGCCCTGCCCTCAAAACAATTTCGCCATAGAGGGGCAAGTGGTTGGCAGCTAGTTTAAAATTCTCATACTTAAATGGTTCTTTGAGCTGGATATTCGGATTAGATATTCGATATCAGAATTTAGCTGCATCAATGGCAGGGTTTTTGATAGAGGAAAAGTATTCTAATCCCTGTCGAATGATTGCCTCATGCATGGGTCCTAATGCTTCAATCACTCCTGGAGTCTTCATGAGGTTTCTATGTTTTCTCCATAACTGTACTGGATCCCTAGGTTCATCTCTTATCCATAAATCTAATCCATTTTCTTGTCTTTGGAAAGCATTATAGGTTTTGAGCCATTTAATTTGATTAACTGCAAATGAAATAAATTCCTGTAATTGAATGTCCCCAACAAAAGGGCCAGGGTTCATCTCGGTCTCCTGTTCTAGTACAAGGTTATGTAAATAAAATTCACATAGTAGTCTCTGAACTTTTACCCCGTAGTGCTTAGAGCAGTTTATGAAATCATTGATGGTGTTAATTTGTATGGGAGCACCTGCTTTAACAGCCTTTATTTTCAATTGCAAATATCTTTCCATTAAAAACAAGGCATAGTTCTTAGTAGGGGCTCTACATGCTAGGACGTCATTGTATAAAGAACATAGGGTATCCATCCGTTTGATAACTACATCTAACCTATGAGTTACCTTCGCGACTTTCTCTTGTTCCCTTCGCCACCCTTCAAAGGCCTAGCTTTCAGATAGATTGACGTTCCTTAGCTGTTGTTGTAGCTCTTCATACTTTTCTCGGGGGACCGTTTGCTCTCTAAGCTTTTCTGCTTCTTGCTGAGCTTGCTTCAAACCCTTTTGTAGGGTTACTATTTTTGGATCCCTTTTCCATGCAGTAGTGGAGGCCAGGAGTTTTACCTAAACTTTCCTATTGTGTTGCTTCGAGTTCATAACCCTTATTACTCCCGAAAGTGGTGCCTCCGTCTGAATTTCCTTATCCCGGGTCAACATTTCATCCATTTCTATTTTAACACGAACATCAGTCCATTGCTGTTCCTTTTCAATTGGAACAGCAGTCTGTTTCTCAGCATCATTTGGAATAGCAACTTGGTTTTCGACAGGGTTTTGAACAGCAGGATGGATTCTGGTCCTCTACCCCTTTGCCTTGAGGGGTTTTGCTGGAGTGGCCACATTTTTCCTGCCCGAAGTCCTTTTTACCCTTTACCTTGCCTTTGGAATCTTAATATGCTGGTGGAGCTAGACTATTATGTCCAATAATATTTGTTGTTCCTTTCGCAATTCCCTTATTTCTACCATTTCCTCAGAAGGAACAACAGCTTGTTCACTATGGCCTAGACTATGACTAGTTTCCTGATTTTCTTCCTGGGGTGTTTCTTCACTATTCTGCTCTGGTTGTTCCAAGGCAAGAACCATAATTGGTTCTGTTATTTCTTGGGAGACTTCTTTTTCTGCCCTTATTTCCTCCGGACTTTCTTCTGGTATCTTCTGATTAGGAACAGATTATTCCTATTCAGCATCTCCTGTCATCTTTTCATCATGAACAGGTAGATTTTCTTCTTCTGCCTCCTTTGCATGTGATTCTTCGGGTGCATTTTTCTCCTAGGGTTTCTCTTCGGAATGGAGGTCTGATGGACTAGAAGGTTGGCCATATTCGCTCTTATTGGCCAAAACTTTGGCCAATTCATCTTCTCCCAATGGGTCCTGCAATGGGCTGCCTTCCTACTGTTCCATTTCCTCCTCCTGCTCGGATTGCTCGGCTTCTTCTTCTTTGTCTCCTTCTTCCTCAGATTGCTCGTCTTCTTCCTCTTTTTCTTCTTCTTCTTCTGCAGATTTCTCTGCCTATTCTTCTTCTTTTGTAGATTGCTTTGCCTCTTCTTCTTCTTCTTCTTCTACAGATTGCTCTGCCTCCTCTTCTTTTTCTTCTGTAGATTGCTCTGCCTCTTCTTCCTGCATTTCTTTCTCATTGTCTTCCTTTTCTGGCCGTGGGGGTTGCTCATCTTCTATTTCTACCGGCTGGCTAGTGCTTTCTCAAGGCTTCTCCAACCCCCTTCATAGCCGTGCTAACCGGACCGATTTCCTGTGCTTTTCTGGTTGCTCAAGTGTGTTGGTGGCCTGTTTACGCTTTGCCGATTTCTTGTGTTTCTCTGGATGCTCGGGTGTGCTGGTGACTTGTTTCTGTTTTTCTGGACGCTCAGGTGCGCTGGTGACATGTTTCCGTTTTGGGGATGGTGTGGCCAATCCCCCATTTATAATGGCAATTAGCTCTTCCTAGCTGCTCTGTTGCTAGGTGAGGCTATGGTTGACTATCAACCGAATCAACCCATGATGACTAACAACTGACTCTACATGCTGTGCCTTTTTCATGCTCCATGCAACGTCATGAAGTAATGAATTCAACAATGCAGGTAAATTTACAGAGCATTTTTGTTTTAGTACAGCTAAGAGTTTAAGATGTCATGGTGTTACCACGTCTTTTCTGCCCTCACAGGTGATGTAGCTTTGGATGGTCTTCGCTAATTCTACCCACGGCTCTCCTAGTGTTGCTGGCAGAACCCCCTTTCCTCGAATTGTCAAGCTCTATCCTTCGTCCTGGAAGATTTCTATAATCTTCTGCAATCTCTCCTTTTTTAACATTCCATACTGGTCCAGTGGCTGGTAGTCCCGAGACTTCTGCGATTATGTCGTCGGTGACTGCTATGCATCTCCCCCTCACTGTGGAGTGGTCCTCTTCCAAGTTCTGCAAGAATTCAATTGCCACTATCTCGTTAGACTCCTACAAGCGGTTAAGATAGGTCATCCACCCTGCTCTTGCCAGGATTTCCCGCGCAGTAATAGAGACTGTTAACACTTGCGGTTCTCTCTGAATCGATCTTCCTCCCATGGTTTCGCTGTAAAATCTCAAAGAAATGACAACTGTTCGCACTGTTGAAACACAGAGAGGCTGATAGACGCATGACTCGTTCAAACTCTAATGCTGTAGAGTATACAGTGGAAATGGCTTTGAACAGCAAGTCATGCAGAAAAAACAAAATAAAAAGAAATAGTATATCGTTGAGCCGTGTTATACCCCAGTATACAACTTCCCGAATAGTGAGCTGACACGTAATCCATGGAATGATGAGGCTAACCTCCCCCCCCCGCAATGTGATAGGCTGTCCCAACCATCAAATCAAGGAGCAGCGCCCACTCTGCAACAAAGTCTTTAAGGAACAGCGTATGGCAATATGCCATGTTTATAAAAGCAGCATATTACTGAAATCAAGGTGTAGATTTGCGTCGCTTAATATATAAGAGACTGTGGTGATACGTTGCAAGGTTAGGGATAAGACATTTGCTGTAAATAGAGAGTCTCATGTGGTCATTGTCAATTGTTCTGTCATGATTGGTGATAATATATATTCATGCGTCATATGGTTGGGGAAATAACATATAATTGATTACCACGGCATAAGAAACAGAAGGGTGCTAATAACTTACCTATTGGTGTAAATAATGTGACTTCAATACCATTAATAGTGCTCTGTTGCTGACAAGTGTCCATAACCTTGGCAGAGTTGTTTATTTCACCCATGGAACCATGATCCTTTGTCTATGCTTAGGGAACGTTGTGTAATGTCAAAATGTAGGCCATTATGTTGGCTTCATAACCAGTTAGCCATAATGCCATTCACGAGGAGGGAGTGAAAAGTGGGCAGGCCGACTCGTGATGAGACCTCCTGTTCCAAGGGTTGTTTATTTGGTATACCTTTTGAACCATATCCCTGGTGTGGTGGCCATAGTGGGAATGCCACTTCGCTTTTGTCCTCATGATCATGGTAGGCTGGCTCTTAATGAGACCCCCTATCCTGCATTTGACAACTTATAAGTCATGTTTGCTCTTTTTTTCTTTCTTTTTCATAAAGTGCCTTCCCTATTTATACACAAAGGGTGGTTCAATACTCCTTAAGAGTAGGAATGGTGGAAGAAGTCTTAACATCCCAATAGGAAGATATAAACCCTTTGCACTTATTCCTGAATAATAATCAAAGAGGATTAAAAGGGACCAACATGATAGAGATAACCAATCAGAGCAGAATTAGTAGAACAATGACAACAAAAGATGATGAATAAGCGTGTCCTTTCTTCTGTCCTCTTACCAATTCAGCGCAATTTCTTATAAAGATAACGATTCATGATTGACTAATTTCAGTATGTTATGATTTTGTTTCCATTACATAAGTGCATAGCTGTATTCCAAAAGACTTGAAAGAACAGGAACAATAAGCATCCTCAATTTAGAACAGAAAAAGGAACAAGCTGTTTCACAGGGATAGCAAAAGCATACAAGTGGTGTTCCTTTTGAGAAAAGGAACAATAAAAGTCCACAAATGTTGTTCCTCTGGAAAAGGAACAGCAGCACACACAGGTGTCATTCCTTTGGAAAAGGAACAGCAGATTACACAGGTGTCATTCCTTTGGAAAAGGAACAACAAAAAATCACAAACGTTGTTCCTTTGAAAAAGGAATAGCAAAGCACACCAATGTCATTCCTTTGGAAAAGGAACAGCAGACATCAAAAATGATGTTCCTTTGGAAAACGAACAACAAAACACACCAAAAATGTTGTTCCTTTTGAAAAGGAACAGTAGAAATAAAAAATGTTGTTCCTTTGGAAAAGGAAAAACAAAAATAAAAAATGTTGTTCCTTTGGAAAAGGAATAGCAAACCCAGCAAATGTCGTTCCTTTGGAAAAGGAACAGTAGAAATGAAAAACGTTGTTCCTTTGGAAAAGGAACAGCAAAACAAGCAAATGTCTTTCCTTTGGAAAAGGAATAGCCGAGATCAAAAATGTTGTTCCTTTGGAAAAGGAACAGCAAAAACACATAAATGTCGTTCCTTTGGAAAAGGAACAACAGAAATCGAAAATGTTGTTCCATTGGAAAAGGAATAGCAAAACATACATAAATGTCGTTCCTTTGGAAAAGGAACAGCAGAAATTGTTCCTTTGAAAAAGGAATAGCAAAACACACGGAAATGTCATTCCTTTGGAAAAGGAACAACAGAAATCGAAAATGTTGTTCCTTTAGAAAATGAACAGCAAAAATGCACAAATTTCGTTCCTTTGGAAAAGGAACGACAGAAATCAAAAATGTTGTTCCTTTGGAAAAAGGAACAACAAAAACACACAAATGTTGTTCCTTTGGAAAAGGAACAATAGAAATCAAAAATGTTGTTCCTTTGGAAAAGGAACAGCAGAAATCAAAAAAATGTTGTTCTTTTGGGAAAAAGGAACAGCAGAAATGGTAACAGCAAAACGTTGATTCAAAAATATGTACAAAAATGATTCAAGAAAAGAAATTATGTACAAACTGTAAAGAGAATTAAATTCCTTAATGAATTACAGGTGAGGAAGACTTTTCTTCCTCCCCCAAAATCTCCATATCTGAATCTTGGCGTAGCTACTGGCAGAAGGACTCCCAAGTGAGTGGTTTGTGATAGAGATGAACTTGGTGGCCATTTGCCTTGAAGGCATATCCAGAACCATCAATAGTGATTAGAGTAAGGGTACCATTGTCATGTACCTTCTGGATTTCATATGGTTCCAACCAATGAGCCTGGAGTTTCTCAGGGAAGTCCCGAAACCTGGAGTCATACAAAAGAGCCCAGTCTCCTTCGTGGAAGACTTTATTTTTAATGAGAGCATCATGCCATTTGGCTCTCTGCTGCTGGATCAGAGCAGTGTTTTGAAGTGCAGAGAGCCTAATTTCGTCCAGCTCATTGATCTGTTGTAGTCAATTAATCTGTGCCTCAGTTAGGTCTAAGCCAACTTCCTGTGTTGTTCGTAATGTTTGGATTTCAAATTCTATGGGGAAAATGGGTTGTTTTCCAAACACTAGTTGATAAGGTGATTAACCAGTGGTACTCCTCCATGTTGTTTTGTAAGCCCACAGTGCTTCAGGTAGTCTGGCAGCCCAATCACGTCTATGTGATGCAACAGTTTTCGTTAGGATTGTTTCTATTATTTTATTACTGATTTCTACCTGCCCATTTGCCTGTGGGTGGTATAGAGTAGTGATTTTATGCTGGACATGATAGTTGTTGAGTGTTGCAGCTATTCTATTTTCAGCAAACTATGGTCCACCGTCTGTAATTATCTCTCTTGGAAGGCCATAACGTACAAATAGATGGAACAGAAACTGTATGACGGAGTCCTCTGTAGCTCTTGGCAATGCCTCTGCTTCAACCCACTTGGTGACATATTCTATTGCCACCAAAATATATGTTTTCTGGTTTGATGATGGGTTGATTGGTCCAACGAAATCAAGAGCCCATTGCTTGAATGGTTCGATGACTAGTTGTGGTTTCAGAGGCATCTCATCGGACTAACCAGGGCGTCCTACTCTCTGGCAACTGTCACAGGCTTGGACAAATTTCTTTCCATCTTTGAAAATCGTGGGCCAGTAATACCCTGTTTGTAGCACTTTATGTCTAGTTCTGCAATCAGCGAAATGTCCACCACATGGTCCATCATGGCAGGCTTTCAAAATGTCAAATATTTCATCCTCTCGAACGCATCTCCTGATATGCATGTCTGCCCCTGTGTGAAACAAATAGCCCCCAATCCAAGAAAATCGAGTACTTCGCTGAACAATCTGTTTCCACTCATTAGGGGTTAGATGCTTTGGTAGCTTACCTACCGTTAGGTAATTGGCAACATCAGCATACCAGAGTGTTTGAACAGCCATAGCAAACAGATGCTCGTTCGAAAATTGATCTTCAACTGTTGTTGCATCAATTGGCTTTGGCACTCTTGAGAGAAAATCGGCTATGGGGTTTTCTTTTCCAGGTTGATCCTTGATTGTAATATCAAATTCCTGCAATAAAATCAGCCATCTAGTTATTCTGCCATTTGTGACAGGCTTGTTTGCTAAATATTGTATGGCAGAATGATTTGTGTACAAGATAACAGGATATCCAGTAATGTAATGTCTGAACTTATTGACAGCATGTCTTACAGCTAGAAATTCTTTTTCAGTAACAGTGTAGTTTAATTCAACATGGGATAAATTTTTTCTAATGTAATAAATTGCATATGGTTTTCTATCCTCTTCTGACCCAAGGACCGCTCCAATGGTTGTATCTAAGGCATCAGATGATATCTGGAATGGCAAATCCCAATTTGGTCCTCGAAGGACTGGGGTTGTGGATACGAGCTTCTTCAGATCCTTGAAAGCATGTTCACATTTTTCTGTCCAAAGAAAATCAACGTTACAAGTTAGTGCATACAAAGGTGTAGCAATACATGAATAATGTTCTATAAACCTCCTGCAATAACCAGAAAATCCAAGAAAACTACGTACCTCTGTTTGAGTGGTGGGAGTAGGAATAAGAAAAAGTATTTGGATTTTGGCTGGGTCTACCTGAATGCCAGCTGTTGAAATATAGTGTCCTAGGATAAGTCCTTCCGTCATCATCATATAACATTTTTCATGTCTTAAACAAAGCCTGGTAGCAATGTAGCATTGTAGGACTTTTTCTAGTGCATCCAGTGTTGGATCGAAATCATCTCCGTATGGTGTAAAGTCATCCATATATACTTCAAGTCCTTCATTTATTAAGTCTGTAAAAATGCTAAGGATAGCCCTTTGGAATGTGGCAGGAGCATTGCATAAGCCAAAAGGTAAAACTCAGTAGGCAAATGTTCCCCAAGGACAAGTAAAAGTAGTTTTGTCTTGGTCTTCAGGGGAAATCTATATTTAATTGTACCCACTGAAGCCATCAAGGAAAGAAAATAATTTTTTTCTTGCCAAAGTGTCTAATACTTGGTCGATGAATGGGAGAGGGAAGTGGTCTTTTTGTGTTGCTTTATTTAGCTCCCTGTAGTCCACACAGATTATCCATTTCCCATTCTTTTTTGGTACCACCACAAGCGGGGAGACCCATTTACTATTAGAGATAGGGTAGATAAAATTAACATCTAAAAGTTTTTCAAGTTCAGATTTTACCACATCTTTTAGATGAGGATTTAGTCTTCTCTGAGGCTGTCGAATAGGTCTTGCATATTTTTCTATGTAAATGTGGTGTGTACATAACTGGGGGTCAATTCCTTTCATATCAGGGTAGTCCCATGCAAATGCTTCTTTATATTTCCTTAACACATAGATGAGCTTCATTTCTTGTTTGGATGTGAGATTGGCATTAATGTTTAAGGTTTTTCCCGGTTCAATTTCCACAATTTTACTATTTGCAACAGAGGTGACAGGGATTGTATGATCATGTGTATCTTTCAGAGGATCTTCTTGTAATTCATTATCAAATGCTTCTTTTATCATATGACATTGTGTGCGAGATGTGAGTTCAGTTTGACTAATGAAATTATTAATGGCATCATCTTTTGTTTGGTCTTTGAAATCAAGTGCTTCTTGTATAGTTAACGGAGATCTAATGTTATCATTAAGGTATGATATAGGGTGCCTATTAGTTTTGACTATTGTGACACTTGGCTGTGCTGGGGGATATAAAACTAAGTTCTTGATATCTGTTCCCTTGGTTATGATCATATTTCCTTGCCGACAGCCAATATAGGCATCGATAGTGGCGAGCCAAGGTCTTCCTAAAATCAACGGATGTCCATCAAGTCGGGTTTTGGGATTTATTATCAGAAAATCGGTTGGATATTTCCAGGAGTCAACAAAGACCATGACATCACGTAGTATGCCCTCTGGCCTAACCACAGATCGGTCAGCCAATTCTAACAAGGTAGAGGTGGGTTCTACAGATGTAATGCCTAGATTTTGGCAAGTAGTGGTTGTTAAGATATTGATTGCAGCTCCAGGATCAACTAAGGCATTGGACAGGGTCTGACCATAAATTTGGATAGTTACTATTAGGTTCCCTGGGTCTTCGTATTTAATGGGTGTTTCTTTTCCTGATAATAAATCAGATAGAGTGCCAACTACTTGGACTCTTGGATTATTTGTTATATTCCTCCTTAGTCTCTTTATGAACAATTCTTTGATAGTTTTTACGTATATCGGGATGTCTTGAATGGCTTGGAGGAATGGAATTTTTATGTACAAATTTTGTAATTCTCCTAGAATTTCAAAATCAGGATGTTGTATAAGTCGAGATATGACTAATCATTCTAGGAACAGGGGAGAGGATGTGGTTGCTTGATTATGAGTTTGTTGTTTATTCACATCCTCTTCTTGTGATAGATGTTCTCTGGGTAACTGATCTTCAACCTGAACTATCTTATCTCCCTTGGTTTGAATAATACGCCCAGATCTTAACTGAAGATCATTACACTCCCTCAAATCGGCTCCTATTTCTGGTGTTTCTATGATTTGGAGAGATGGACCAGTCTGTTATTTGAATTGGGGTTGGGTTAGGCTGGGAGTTGCGGTCTCAGCTTAGACTAGGGATTTTGTTGTAAGGCTGGCAGTGTAGGTTGAGGGAGAGGAATGGTTCGTACTGGCTGATGCATTGGTCTCTGCTAGTTTGTCTGCCAAGCTGAGCTTTGTGAAGTAGGGGGAGTCCATTGTGGTGGGTATGGGGTGTTTTGCCAATATGGTGGGGTATAAGGAAGGTTCGTCCAATCAGATTGGATTGCCTGATTCAGCAACGGGTTTGAGGAAGGAAACGACTATAGTGACCAGTTTGGAAATGGGGGTTGGAATTGATTTTGCCACATGTTATACTATTGAGCATTATATTGCGGAGGCTGAAAAGAAGAAGTTGGGTCTGGAAACATACCAGATTGTCACGGCTGCCACTGACGGCGCCGGTTGAGCAAATACACCGATTCTGGCTCTTATTTTGCTTCCTTATATACTGCTTTCAATCCAGGAAGTGAGGGACAGCTTTCCGTAGAGTGATATTTTGTACAAATGGTGCATGTTTGGACTGCATCCAGTGGACACTCCTTATGGCTATGCTTCTTCCTTCATCTGGGACAGAAGATTGCCAAATTCTATTTTGCCTCCATTTGCTTCTACTTGGCCAACAAAATATCCAGTTGTGTAGTTAGTGTCCCTAGTATATCAGTTTTAAAATTTTCCAATAAATTTCCAATTTCCACACGCGTTACTCCTTCTGACGAGATTTTATTATCTCTTACAAACCGATCATGTTCTGTCGGTTTTACTCTTGTGCTGCCTCTCGAGCTCCTAATACATAAATCAATAATGCCAACAAAACTTTCTTGACAAATATCTCCTTTTCCCATGATGTTTAATGTTTCGATCCATTGTTCCTTCATGCCCCTTATTAATACTGTTTTCAACACATTATCAGGTAAAGGCAGTGATGCATAGGGAGATCTTTGTACATTATACTCGAAACATTCCACATACTCCTCTAATGTTTCGTTTGGTCTAGCTATCATCTGGAATATTTCATCCTTCAGTTCTCTAGACCTGCAATAGTCCTGATATTTTTTTAGAAAAGATTCTTTTATTTGCTCCTAGTTATTTATAACCCCGCCACCTAATCCCATAAACCATATTAAAGCAGCCCCTTTTAGTGTAGAGGAAACAGTTTCAGTTTCTGGGGGTCAGTGGTGTAATCATATCCCCTGCACAGTACTTCAAATTCAAATAAAAATGCATCCGGGTCTTCCGATGTAAGCCTGTAGAATGTAGGGATATGTTGAAGAGGGATTGCTTTCATAGGTGCATTTGTTGCAGAATCCACTATGGGGTACTATAATGTAGAGGTTTGGGTGTTTGGCTGGTTTTGAGCCATTGGGTCGAATATATGCCAATAACCTTCCGGGATATCTAGGAGGGTATTCCTAGGTTGAGAGGGAATGACTTTAACAGGAATAGTTTTAATAGCACTTCCTCTATCTGGGATTATTGTCTGAGGAGATTGGGTTTCTTCAACGATGATTTTTGCAGCACTTCCTTTGTTTTGGTTGTTCAATGGCTGAGTTGTCCCAAGAGGAGATCTCAGTGCCTCGGTTTCCCCTGCCTCTCCTCCTCCTTCACAAAGATTACTGAAATTCCCTTCTTGCAATAGTTCTGGAGTAGAATTTTCAATTTCTTCAAAGTCTTGCTCTTTAGTTTGACTATGCACCTCAGCAAAGGCTACAAATGGTGAACCTATGGCCTAAAGGGAACTAGTAGGTTGTTTAGAAATAACTTTCCTGGGTCCTACTGAGGGTTGAGATTCGACTTTCTTGTAGATTTCGTCTATGAAGGTTGATTGGCCAAGGGTGACCAGCCCCTTAGCTTTTTCTGGCTTGGGTAGAGGTTTGGAATTTTTTTCTGGCTTTTTTTGCTTAGTCATGCACTCAAATTAACTACTAAATCCTACTTAAACAAATAGCAGCAAATCTACAGGAAGGCGGGCAGAGGAGCAGGGCTTTTACATGCTCCACACGTAGGTTCTTACCTTCCATTTTCAAAACCCAATTCTTCCCTAGTAGGTTCGTACACTACTCTAAGAAAAAGGACAAATGGCTACACTCTTTCCCCGGCAACGGCACCAAAATGTGGAGCTATAAAAAGGGTCTCTTTCATCTCTAGTTATCTCATATTAATATGTCAATCCGGGAACGTTTTGCTATTTCGAAGAGTGTCTCAGTCTGAGGCTATCATTTGCTAGAGTAATGCTAGTAGCACAGTGTTTGAAAATACAAGAGTAAATGGATGCTTGTTTATAGCTTAACTACTTCAAAAGATTAAATCACGTGTTCAGAACATTAAGCAATTTATCAGTCAAGGGTTCGGTAGCAATAACCCATCCCTTTGGAAATTGATGGAAAAGGAAATCAGAGAATAGATCAGGGGTCTGGGAGCCGGACAGCAGATGCCAATGCTCACTACAACCTGAGATCGTTCTTCACACCAATAACAAGAAATGGAACGATAAATAAGAAATGGAATGGCAAAGAAATCGAACAACAATGAAATGGAACCGCAAACCTGAAATGGAACAACAAGTCTGAAATGGAACAACAATTCGGAAATAGAACAGCAGTCAAGAAATAGAACAACAACTAAGTCTAACAAGCCGTAACATCTTAGTCTATCAAATCAATTGCATTAATCATAATCTACAGGAACCAAACGTCAATCCTTCACTCTTAAAGATGTACACACAAATGGAACAGCACTGATTACTGATACCTTATGGAATAGCACTGAAAACCATATGTACACAATATACTCAAATAGTAATCTGATTCAGTTATCACCTCGGTTAGAAAGAATATGGTTGCATTTCAAGATAGAACAACAGTATTCAAGAATCCAACAATCACAAAGAACAGAACTTCCAAGATGAATTCTGTGATGTTAAGGAACAAGCGCAAAACACCAAAAGCTTTGTAATGGAACATCAACAGTATTTTTTAAAACCTAACCGTATTATATCAACACCTAAAAGAACAGTAATATGAAGCAGCGTCAATACAATAATTTTGTCTTCAGAAACCTTAATGGATTAAACACAACAGAGCATGTGATCTAAACTTTATAAAACACATCAGATTACCAGATCACGTCAATAAGCAAACCACGCAAAACCACGCGTAATGGTACAAGAGCAAGTGTCCTCCAGGGCTGGGCCCTTAGCCTCGAGGGGTACACTTCTTGAAGTTATTCCAGACTCAAAGATGAAATAGTAACCAAGTTTGTATTAATGCATCAAGTAAAATTACAGTAGAGCAGTTCTCAACAAGACACGATGATCAAAGTTTTGATCTTTAAAAGAAATTACATAAAGGCATAATAACACCCCCCCTTAGCTAATAGTGTTGCCCCTTATATAAGGGTGACGACAGAGATATCTAAATGTAGAAATAGATAAAACAGCGATTCCTTAGGATCAACGATCCTGAGGGATTTGCAGAACCATTAGCCCTTAGTCATTTCTTCTCTTTTCTGCGCTGAGCCGATATCTCCGCTTCCTTTCCCGGGCTTATCTGTTTTGATCTTGTTTGCATGCGGTCTCTCGTCGAAGGGACAGCAGTTAACCCGTCTTTGTCTTTTCCTTTAGAATGGCAACTTCTCGTTTTTTCTCCTTCCTACATAAGGAAATAACAATTGTCAGCGTTCTCGTCTTGCATATTAATCTCACATGTTTCATTACAATTCTTTATCGTTTTCTAAGTTCATGATGCAAAAAGGCTTGTAAGTTCTAATGATAAGATACTGAAATAACCATCAAAACATACCTTCTTTAGTACTCCACACCAGCCTAGAGCCTAGGTCATTGCCCAAAACTCAATGACACTTTCAAAATTGAATTTACACAACATAACAATAATGCATTTGCCAAAACATCAACAAGGATTAGACTGGACTCCTACTAGCCATGACAGGCATTTTGTCAAACATGTCACAAATATGTAATCAACAGGTTTAAACAACAGTGTTATGAAACCAACTCACAAAATAGAAGAAAAGATCGATCAACAACTTAAAAATCAGCCTCTTCAAGGGGGAAACCTCCTTTAAATTACACAAATGAACAATTCTTGGATGATTCAAATGAAAAGACATCCTTTCTATATATAGGGATCTACGGGGTTACAATATAATTAGAGATAACATAACAATAATAATGTAAGGGAACAACAACAACAATAGTGGCATTCTATGGGCCTCAATAATAACAATATGGGGACTACATGGGAACAACAATAAAAATAAAGGGGATACACTAATAATAACAATAAAGGGCTACACTAGTATGGAGCTTTATAAATCTAACTATATACAGTATTTACAATAATATATACATATACACATATGCAAATTTTCTCAACCAACAAATAAAGGATATGATGCCTACATCAACAACAAGGGAATCTAGAGGCTCACACCTCCACCTTCAAAGTAATACCAGGATTCACCTCCTTCCTAGGAAGTCCATAATCTACTGTCAAAGTCAAGTTGCATCCAATGTCTAGCACTTCAATCTTGTGCCACATGTCCTCTCAGTGAACATATATCGACTCATTGTTCCAGGGCACACTCCTAATGTGCATTTGATTCCATCTGCCAATGTTCATGACCTATATATATATATATTATATATATATATTCTATATATCTATATATATATATAATATAATATATATATATATATATATATATATATATATATAATATATATATATATATATATATGTATATATAATATGTAAATGTTATGTATATATGTATATGTATATATGTATATGTATATGTATATGTTATATGTATATGTATATGTATATGTATATGTATAGATATATATATATATATATATATAATATATATATATATATATATATATATATATTATAATATAATATATATATATATATATTATATATAATATATATATATATATATATATATATATATCCCCAACTTTCCTTTCTCTACTACATAGTCCCTCGGGCAATCCAGTCACCCCCTTCTGTGCAGTCACACACCTTCCAAGTTCCACTACCACCCCCATCCCGGGCAGTCCATCCCTTGGCAAGGCTTCCTCCATCGAAAGATATAAAAACCAAGGCATAGCCCTGCCTCAAAACCATCATACCGGTCATAGCATGCTCATGGAAATCAATGGATACTATTGGGTACCAATGTCCCATAATGGCCCTTCTCCTTAATGCTTTACCAACATATTGTTGCCTATTCTAATTTCTTTTGTTGTTATTGTTAATTCTTGTAGTCAGTTTCAACCACCCAACAAAGCATTTCATGCTTTCCTATACCAAGCACATAATTTCCATTAGATTTAAAATAAATTCAAATCATACCTCATTGGTGGCCTATCAATAAGGTATACTTCCAATTATGTTCACTTTGTGTCACAACAAGTCAATCTAGCATCTTTGACCAAATCATCATGTATAAACATATCACATCAAGTTAGCTCAAAACACAACCATCCTAGATCAAAACCATAAATCACATGTAACCATCATAAACCAGAATCGTAGATCACATGCATAATAAAACTAAAATAAAATAATGATACTTATCCTTTAATCAATCCTTAACCTCTACCTATGTCCTTATTTTGTACACACACCGGATCGGTTGCCACAACTGACAAACACCCAGTTCCTTCTCTTCAACCATGTACACATACACATAGTGTACATCCCACACATACAACCACACATGACATACAACACCATGCAATTCATGCACCTACACCTGAGATACAACACATACACCTACACCCAGTGTACAACAAAACACAATACATATGCCTACATCTAGCGTAAACCACCACACAATACATACATTTACACTTGATGTACAACACAATACATATACATACACAACGTACAACACAATGAATACACATGTCATGACGCCACGACTACACAATGCACATATGTAGTACCGCATGTACACAACACAACATGTACAACGTGCACATAATACCACATGTAAACCAGTACCACATGTACAACATGTACACAGTACCACCTATACACAAGTCCACCTACACAACATGTACACAACATCACATGCACATGACACCATCTTCACAACATGTACACAATGCTACATGTACACTGCACCACCTATACAATGTGTACACAATACCACATGTACACAACACCACGTGCACGATATGTACATGATGCCACATATATGACATGTACACAACACCACCTGCACACAACACCACATGTATGACATGTACACATCACCACATGCAAACATCACCACTTGTACAATCATGCACACAACACCATATGTACATAGAACCACATGTACAACATGCACACAACACCATATGTACATAGCACTGCATATACAACATGCACATAACGCCATATGTACAATATTGCATATCCAACATGTGCACAACACCATATGCACACAAGACCGCATATCCATCACGTGCATGGTACAATATGTAGACAAAACTACATATCCAACATGTACATAACACCATCTATACCCATCGCTACATATGCAAAATTCACACAGCATTATCTGTACCACCCTGCACATAACATTACATAAACAACATGTACACACACTATCTATACAATACATTGCATGTAGAAAACATCACAGATGCAACATGCACAACATATATAACATATGCACAATAGTAGTACCACACATTCAAAACCACATTGACTCTACCAAGTAACCTTTCTTTCAGTGTCTCTCTTCCATCCATGTTGATCCCAACATCCTGCAGACCAAACTGATTTCATTTAATTGATGTATCCCTCTATATAGCCCGCCCATAACATAGACATAATATAATCACAGAATATCAACTCATAACCACATGATACTAACCTCATATCTTTGTCATGACTACTCTTCCACTTGATTCCTCATAAACCAAAAACCTCTTCATGTCATTCACCTGAGTAAGCAATCATTACTCCACAAGAATGATTCTAACAACCCTGTCAGACAACAACATACATACATACATATATATACATATAAATATTAACATTAAATAATAGGTGAGACAATGACATAAATACATACATATATATACATATAAATATTAGCATTAATAATCATGATCCATGATGACCCTGTCAGACATGATGTACATACATACATACATGTATACACATATAGACATCATCATAATCATGATCACAACATAATTACTAGATATCATAAGGTCAAGGTTAAGAGAACTCCCTTTATGTGTGCAACACATGCACAACATCGAGAACAACAATTACCAACATAGACAAGGCATATGATGCCTCAAATTCATTAACCTTACATTTCTTGATTACCTTTCCCATGACTAACCTGTCATCTTCCATTTACACCAATGGACCCAACCAGTCCAACTAGCTATCATACTCTTGCCTTCAACTTCCCTTATACATGCACCGAGCTTCATCCTAGTCTTACCTTACCTCTCAGGTACCGCACAGCTCTCCTTGAGCTCCATTAACTTCTTCCTTCCCCAACCAATCCCTAAGGCTCTCAAAATAATAAAGACAAGAGCAAGAAGAAAACAAGAAGAAAACCATGGAAAACCAAAAACAATACAACACCACAAACAAAGTGGCATGGCCATGCACAAGACGCAAACAAAACTGCGATCAAGCATAACAAATCACCAAAATACCAAAAGCACAAGACTGACAACAGATGCCATGACTCAATCCCCATGGTTCCCAATGCTTCCAAGGGAAAGCTCAACCTGAGCCTTCTTCAAGATATCATGGTAGCCTCTTTTCCATGCAATCCCTGACAACATACTGCCATCAACACATAATTTTTAGTGCATAAATAAACATAACAATACAATGGTTACCTTACCTTGTTGTGCCAAGCATCTTGTCTTGCAATTGAACACATCTACGTCATCTCTCAAGGGACTCCAATTCCTTTGACAAATCTAGTTATGTAATAGCCCTGGTGAAAATTCCATGTAAAAATATATAAATACCAAGGATGATGGGATACATATTCCAAGCTGAATGGTTGGCAAGGCATCCTAGGGGGTGTTCATTTGGTTGTTTATGACTAAGGAAATTGGCAAAGGCAATGGCTAAGGTAATAAAAAGGCAAGAAGGTATTTTGGAACATTTATTTATGAAAATAATGGAAATTAAGAGAAAAGGAGGTGAAAGGTCACAGGTTGCATGTGAGGAGGAAAATGGAGGAAAATAAGGGAAAATGAAGAAAATAGAGGCCTCATTAATAAAAAGGCTTCTGAGGATCAGTGGCCAAGGCTTGATCATTTTAGTTTTGGAGCTCTCTCATTATTATCTCTCTCTCTCATACTCTTGTATACTTAGAGTTTTCTTGGAGCAGTCTTGGAGGGTGTGGCATACTTGGATTCTTGGAGAAAGAAGGAAAGTGCAAGAAGGCATCGAAATCAACAGCTACATCATATTTTCTTGTAGGTATCGAGTTGTATGTATGATTTCTTTACTAGTTTTGGCATGCATTGCACATGCATGTGGTTTCTTGGTTATGATTTGTCATTGGCATGGAGGATGGCCAGGATTGACAGCGGATTGCCTAGCCTTTCCATTTCCTAGATATCCATGGTGATTGTGGGTTTCCTTTCATTGCCTTGTTTTGGTTGGTTCTCATGTTTCCTTCACTTGGGTTGAGTTATTAGTCTTGGAATCCCTAGTTGAACAAACACTCTAGAAGCCCTTTAAGAACGTGGGTTGAGTTACTAGTTTTGAAAGCCCCGGTTGCATAAATGCTCTGGAAGCCCTGTAAGAGCTCGGGTTGAGTTACTAGCCCTGGAATCCCTAGTTGGACAAACGCTCTGGAAGCCCTTGGTGGGTTGATTTACTAGTCCTGGAAACCTAGGTTGGACAAACGATCTGGAAGCCCTGTATAAGTTGTGGGTTGAGTTACTAGTTCTGGAAGCCTTGGTTGGACAAATGCTTTGGAAGCCCTGTATAAGTTGTGGGTTGAGTTACTAGTTCTAGACGCCTTGGTTAGACAAACACTTAGGAAGCCCTGGAAGGCTTGGATGGAAACCAATCTGATGATGGTTTTGGCGATGTCCAGTCGTGATGTGGAATCACTATTTGATGGGTTGAGGTGGATGGCCTCTGGAAGCCCTAGATGAGTTTTGATTGATGTGTATTATGAGATCCCACATTCATGCTTGGAATATGGCATGGGGGTGAATGGTTGAAGAGAGATTTGGCTCAACCATTCTACAGTCTAGTGGAACATGGTAGTCCCATCTCCGGTTGGTTCATTGCATTCATTAATGAGAAATCCAGTCCCCTAATTTTCATGTGTAAAAGTACTGATGTATCTATGCATTTGACGACTAATATGTTTATTGTATTTCTGTTCTTATTATGCTGGTTATATGCACATTTCATGAGAGCAACTATGTATGGCTCGCATCATGTTTTTACTTGTATATGAATGGATAATCTGTTTATGAGTTAATGGAGGATAATGCAACAAATGGCATGAGGGAAAAATGGTTCATAGGGATTCTTAGATAAGTATGAGATCCCTACACTTAATTTTGTTATTTGCACTTGTAGGTTACATGTTGATGATATGTTTGACGAAATGTCAATCATGGCTAGTAGGGGTCTGGTGATGATCTTGTTCATATTATTGCTTTCACATCCTTGTTTCCTTGCATCCTTACTAATTCTAAGTGATCATTCCATTATGGTCAATGTCCCGGGCTCTGGGCCGAAAAAGGTGGCTCAAATCCCAGAATGCTAGCATTAGTGCTGAGACTAACTCGCACTGGGAAGCGTTATAAAGCACCTGGGCAGTGTCTGGGGAGCATTAGTCCTAAAACTAGCTTTCCCAGGTAGTGTCTAGGGAGCATTACCCTACCCTTAAGTCTCTCAAATAGCAATGGGACCTAGGGATAGGCAATCTGAGTGGATGACTTGTCTCGTGAAGGTTATTTGGATGACGTTGGATGATTGTATGTGATGTTCCGTCGATTCCATTTCCTTAATGTCACCAAGGGGGTTGAATCTTATCATAGTGGCCTCTCGTCACATGTTTAACCTAGCTAGCCGGTTGCTTGGGTATTGGCAGGAGGGTGTTACAGAGTGGTATCAGAGTGTGGTTGCACTCTCCATGGGCTATGTGTTGTTCATGCATTCATGTCAGTTTCATGTGTGTCTCTTGTGTTGTAGTGTGCTTGTTTCCCTTGCATGGTTTTGATCATGGTTGTAGTGATGTAGCCATGTGAAGGTTGAAGGTGTTGTCATGGAGTATTTTGTCATGTGTGTATGATTGATTATGCTTTGTTATGCACACTAGTGTTCACATATTATCAAGTGCACATGATGTGGTTTTGTTTTCATGCATGAGGTCATGGCTTGTGTTGTTGATATTGTCATGCATTGATGACTATACTCTAGCTATAATGATGTGTATATAGTTTGGTACTCATTTGTTATGTGTGTATATGTAGTTGTTATGCATGTATGGTATTGGTTAGGATTATGCATGTATAGTAGGTCAAACATGCCTTGTGAAGTCATTTTATGCAATTTAGGTCATCATGATGCTATTGGTTGTTATGATGCTGATGTTTTGGCTAAGATAGAGCAGGAGATGCAGATCATCAAAATGAGGTTGCAGCATTGGACTTTTGGGTAAGATCAGATCATCATACAAGTATTGTATGTTCGACATCTAGGTATATTAGTTAATGGATTGTTATATGCATTAGGGTTATATACATTAGTTTTATGTACATGTCTTTTGATGTTATGGGTACATACATGATAGATGATAGTTGATTAGTATATTTATATGCACATGTGTCGGATAGTCATGAATGATAGTAACATGTGAGCATATGCATTGATTATTGTTGTTATATTCTATTAAATTGATGGTTAGGGTTATTTCATTGAGATCTGGATGTTTTAATCTGGATTGGTCATATGCGTGATGCTTATGCTCATTGCATTGAAGATCTTGGTGTTATATGTATTGCGTTAAGATGGTTTCATCTATGTAGATGGTTATGGTTGTGATATTCTGGTATGGGTCAACATATTTTTGATATGGTGTCGTACTAATCTAGACTGATGGCATATGTGATTGTTATGCATGAATGACAAACGCTTATGAGATTATGAGGTGAACATGTTAGTTAGCTATTATTATGGATATCATGATTTATGTTTGAGTTGATATGTTGTGAAGTTGTATCGTGCTAACTTGGATTGATTGTACAGAGATCACCTCCCCTGAGATGCATTAAGGTATGAGCTTGCTTATGTCATCTACCTGGTGCTTGACAATTTGATTATGACATCTATTTGGTGTTTGAGTGTTTGGTGTCTAGCTGATTTATTTAACATGGTATGTTGCAAGTTGGTTTGATGTTTGATGAATTGCATAATATGATTATGTGTTCAAATGACTTTGTTTTAAGATGATTGTACTAATACATATGTGTTGCGATAGTTGATATGCACTTGAGTATAGTAGGTGATAGTTGTAGCATTATGTCTAATGACTATGAGTTGACTATGGGATATGACATGTTTATTAGTCTTGCTAAAGGTTGGTTTCAAATTGATAGATATGATTGTCTTGATATTTGGAACATGTGGTTGGCATGTGTGAGCAGTTGTAGGGTAACATGCTTGGAATTAGTATGATAAGGTAATAATTGATGTGTTTACATAACTAATAGTTGAGTGATCTGACAACACATAGTAAGCTTCAATTCCAACAAGGTAAAAAGGTAAAAGAAAGGAATGTGGAAAGAAGATAAAAATACTTTGGCTATGTTTGGAAACCCTAATTTAGAATGAATGAGTGCTTTGCACATAGAAATCCTTCGTAACCTTGATTTTGTCTGACATTATGTGGATATGTGCAATATTCATGAACATGTACTTGACAAGTATATTAGCTAGTCTTTAGCTATAGGTAGATCTATTAAATGATTGGAGTCCCTTAAGAGATGGGGTGGATGTGTTCAGTTGCTAGCCGCGTTCTTGGCACAAAAATATGAGGTAACTAGTGTATTGTTATGTTAAATTATGCACTAACAGTTATGTGTTAATGACAGTATAATGCAGGGAGTTGCATGGCAAGAGAGACTGCCATGAAATGTTAAAGAAGGCTCGGGTTGAGCTTTCCCTAGGAACCATGGCGATTGAGTCATGGTGTTTGTTGTTAGTCTTGTACTTTTGGTATTTTGCGATTGTTGCACTTGATTTGGCATTTTGATTGTGTCTGGTGCATAGCTATGCCACTTTGTTTATGGAGTCATCTTGTTATTGGTTTTTATGGTCTTCTTCTTGTTTGTTTCTTATCTTTCCTTTTGTGTTTTGAGTCTTGGGAATTTGTTGGGAAAGAGAGGAGTTAATGTAGCTTGAGGAGATCTATGTGGTACTCAAGAGCTGATGCATGAATCGGATGAAGCTCTATCCATGAGTAAGTGTAGCAGAAGGTAAGACTATGACTGTTGGTTTGAATGGCTAGGTCCATTGTGGTAACTGAATGGTAGCAATATAGTCATGAGAAAGGTAACAGGAAAATGGTAAAGTAAATGGATTTGAGGCATCATATTCCTTAGCTATGTTGAGAACTGTTGTTCTCAATGTTGCACTTGTGTTGCACGAATAAAGGAATTTCTCTTAACCTAGACCTTATGTTATCTGGCAATTTTGTTATGATCATGATTATGTTGATGTTTATATATGTATACATGTATGTATGTATATATGTGTCATTGTTTGACATGATGATGGTTGTCTTAAAATAATGATTATATATTTATGTATGTATGTATGTTGTTGTTTGACAGGGTTGTTAGGATCATTCTTGTGGCAGAATGATTTCTTATGGAGGTGAATGGAATGAAGAGATTCTTGGTTCATGAGATATCAATTGGGAAGAGTAGTCACGACAAATATACGAGGTCATTATCATGTGGATATGATTTATTATTGTATACTTGTATTATGCCTATGTTTATGTTATGACAGGTAATGTTGAAGGATACATCAACAAAGTGAAAGTAGTCTGGTTTGTGACATGCTAGGGTAAGCATGGATAAGACATGGGAAGGAAGGTTTCTTGGTAAGGACAGTATGGTTTTGGATGTGTGGCACTACTGTTGTGCATATATTGTATATGTTTTACATGTTTCATATATGATGTGTGCACATGCGGTGTTGTGTATAGATAGTGTGTGTACATGTTTTTTATGTAGTGTTATGTACAGGATGGTATAGATAGTGTTGTATGAATGTTACATATTTAATACTAGGTATAAATGGTGCTATGTACATGTTGTATATGTGGTATTGTGTACATATTGTACTATGTGCATGATGGATATGCGATGTTGTGTGCATATGGTGCTATGTGCATGTTGGATATGCAGTGTTGCGTACAAATGATGCCATATACGTGTGGGATATGCATTGCTATGTACAAGTGGTGTTGCGTGCATGTGATACATTGGTACTATGTACATATGGCATGGTGTGCATGATTGTACAAGTGGTGTCATGTGTGTGTAGTGCTATGTACATATTGTGCAAGTGGCGCTCTGAGTATATGGTGCTATGTACATGTCATGCATGTGGCATTGTGTACATGTGGTGTCGCATACATATCATGCATGTGGTATTGTGTATGCATTGTATAGTGGTGTAGTGTAGATGTGGTGTTGTGTACACATTGTGCAGGTGGTGCCACACACATGTGACGTTGTGCACATCTTGTGTAGGTGGTGCGGTGTACTGGTGGTATTGTGTACATGTTGTACATATGGTACTGGTGTACGTGTGGTATTGTGTGCATGTTATCCATGCTATGTTAATAGGCATACGGTATTATGTATGTGCATCATGTAGTCGCAACATTTCAGCATGTGTACTCATTGTGTTGCACCTTGTGTAGGTACATGTATTGGGTGGTATTTCACATCGAGTATAGATGGATGCATTGTGTTGTACATTGGTTGTAGGTGTATGCATTGTACGTCAGGTGTGGGTGCATGTATTGCATGGTATTATGTGTCAAGTGTGGTTGTATGCGTGTGATTCACATTATGTCTCTATGCACATGGTTTAGGAAAAGATATTAGGTGTATCAACCGATCCGGAGTGCGTACGGAATAAAGACGAAGTTAGAAGCTAAGGATTGATGAAAGGATAAGTATCAACATTTTATTTTAGTTTTATTATGCATGTGATTTATGACTATGGTATATGATGGTTACATGTGACTTATGATTTGATCTATGATGGTTACATGTGACTTATGATTTGATCTATGATGGTTGTGTTTGAGCTAACCTGATGAGATATCTTTATATCTGTTGATTTGGTCAAATATGCTAGTTTGACTTGTTGTGACAGGAAGCGAACAGGATTGGAAATGTACCTTATTGACGAGATACCAATGAGGTATGATGTGAATTTATTTCAATTTATTTTGAATTTAATGGAAGTTATGTGCTTGGTACAGGAATGCATGAAATGCCCAATTGGGTGATTGAAATCGACTACAAGAATTAGCAACAACAACAAAGGAATTGAAACAGGAAATAGTATGTTGGTAAAGCACTTCAAGAACAAGGCCATTGTGGGACACTAGTACCCAATAGTGTGCATTGATTTCCTTGAGCATGCTATGACCGGTATGATGTGTTGAGGTAGATATATGCCTTGATTTTTGTATCTTTCGATGTGAGGAAGCCTTGCCAAGGGATCTACTGCCCAGGATGGGGGTGCTAGCGGAACTTGGAAGGTAAGTGACTACACGGAAGGGGTGACTAGATTCTTGAAGGATTGTGTAGCAGAGAAGGGAAGGTCACGGATGGATTTATTTTGGTCATTAGCAATTCTAGATGGAATCATATGCACATTGGGAGCGCACCCTAGAACAATGAGTCGGTAACTATTCTCTAAGAGGACAACTGGCGTGGGATTATAGTGTTGGACATTGGATGCAGATTTGACTTTATAGTGGATTCTGAACTTCCTGGGAAGGAGTTGGATCCTTCTATTACTTTGAGGGTCGAGGTTTGAGCCTCTGGATTCCCTTATTGTTGATGCAAGCATGATATTATTTTATTTTTTGGTTGAGAAAATGTGCATATATGTATATGTATATGTGGTTATTGTAAATACCGTAATGAGCTATATTATAAAGCTCCAATATGTGATGTGTTGTCAAGTTGTCATGATGTCATGATGTTTTTATTTTGAATAGGTCTTTCATTGTAAATACTGCAATGAGCTATGTTATAAAGCTCCATGAGAAGTATGTTTTGTTTTCAGCAGTCATGTTGGTTATAGGTGTCATTGAACACCGAGGACGATGTTCCCCCAAGGGGGAGGGTTTTGTAACATCCCTGGTGAAAATTCCATGTAAAAAAATATAAATACTAAGGATGATGGGACATGTATTCCAAGCTGAATGGTGGGCAAGGCATCCTAGGGGGTGTTCATTTGGTTGTTTACGGCTAAAGAAATTGGCAAAGGCAATGGCTAAGGAATTAAAGAGGCAAAAAGGTATTTTGGAACATTTATTTTTGAAAATAATGGAAATTAGGAGAAAAAGGAGGTGAAAGGTCACAGGTTGCATGTGAGGAGGAAAATGGAGGAAAATAATGGAAAATGAAGAAAATAGAGGCCTCACTAATAAAAAGGCTTCTAAGGATCAGTGGCCAAGGCTTGACTAGTTTAGTTTTGGAGCTCTCTCATTATTCTCTCTCTCTCTCTCTCATACTCTTGGATACTTAGATTTTTCTTGGAGCACTCTTGGAGGGTGTGGCATACTTGGATTCTTGGAGCAAGAAGGCAAATGAAGAGTAGGAAAGTGCAAGAAGGCATTGACATGAGCAGCTACATCATATTTTCTTGCAAGTATCAAGTTGCATGTATGATTTCTTCATTATTTTTGGCATCCATGGCACATGCATGTGGTTTCTTGGTTATGATCTCTCATTGGCATGGAGGATGGTCGGGATTGACAGTGGATTGCCTAGCCTTGCCATTTCTTGGATAGCCATGGTGATTGTGGGTTTACATTCATTGCTTTGTTTTGGTTGGTTCTCATGTTTCCTTAGCTTGGGTTGAGTTATTAGTCCTGGAATCCCTGTTTGAACAAACACTCTAGAAGCCCTGTAACAGCTTGGGTTGAGTTACTAGTCCTGGAAGCCATGGTTGAACAAACGCTCTAGATGCCCTATAATAGCTTGGGTTGAGTTACTAGTCCTAGAAGCCTTGGTTGGACAAACGCTCTGGAATCCCTTGGTGGGTTGAGTTACTAGTCTTGGAAGTGTTGGTTGGACAAACGCTCTGGAGGTCCTGTATAAGTTGTGGGTTGAGTTACTAGTTTTGGAAGCCTTGGTTGGACAAACGCTCTGGAAGCCCTGTATAAGTTGTGGGTTGAGTTACTAGTTATGGACACCTTGGTTGGAAAAACACTTAGGAAGCCCTAGAAAGCTTGGATGGAGACCAATCTGATGATGGTTTTGGTGATGTCCAACCGTGAGGTGGAATCACTATTTGATGGGTTGAGGTGGATGGCCTCTGGAAGCCCTGGATGAGTTTTGATTGATGTGTTCTATGAGATCCCACATTCATGCTTGGAATATGGCACAAGGGTGAATGGTTAAAGAGAGATTTGGCTCAGCCATTCTACAGTCGGGTGGAACATGATAGTCCCATCTCTGGTTGGTTCATTGCATTCATTAATGAGAAATACAGTCCCTTGACTTTCATGTGTAAAGGTACTGATGTATTTATGAATTTGACGACTAATATGTTTATTGTATTTTTGTTCCTATTATGCTGGTTATATGCACATTCATGACAACAACTATGTATGGCTCTCATCATGTTTTTACTAGCATATGAATGGATAATTTGTTTATGAGTTAATGGAGGATAATGCCACAAATGGAATGATGGAACAATGGTTCATAGCGATTCTCAGATAAGTATGAGATCCCTACACTTAATTATGTTATTTACACCTATAGATTACATGTTGATGATATGTTTGACGAAATGCTTGTCATCGCTAGTAGGGGTCTGGTGATGATCTTGTTCATATTATTGCTTTTACATCCTTGTTTCCTTGCGTCCTTACTAATTCTAAGTGATCATTCTATTATGGTCAATGTCTTGGGCTCTGGGCCAAAAAAGGTGGCTCAAATCCTGGAATGATAACATTAGTGTTGAGACTAACTCACTTGGGCAGTGTCTGGGAAGCATTATAAAGCATTCGGGTAGTGCCTGGGGAGTGCTAGTCCTAAAAATAACTTGCCTGGACAGTGTCTAAGGAGTGTTACTCTACCCTTAAGTCTCTCAAATAGTAGTGGGACCTAGGGATAGGAAGTCTGAGTGGCGGACTTGTCTCCTGAAGGTTATTTGGATGATGTTGGATGAATGTATGTATATTCCGTTGATTCCGTTTCCTTGAAGTCACCAAGGAGGTTGAATCTTATCATAGTGGCCTCTCATTGCATGTTTACCCTGGCTGGTCGATTGCTTGGGTAGATGTGGGAGGAGGGTGTTACAAGTTATAGCTAGACACTAGTTGTTATACCTGTCAAATACATGTCCATGAATATAGCACATACCCACATAATGTCAAACGAAATCAAGGTTAAGAAGACTTCCAATATGAACAGAACTCATTCATTTGGAATTAGGATTTCCAAACATATCCAAAGGAATTCTTTCCCAATTCCTTTATTTTACCTTTTTACCTTGTTGTAATAAAGGCTTACTATGTACTGCCACATCATCCAATTTTTAGTTATATAAACAAATCAATTGTTACCTTGTCACGCTAATACCAAGCATGTTTCCTGTAAATATTTACACATGTCAACCACATGTTCCAAATATCAATACAATCATATCTATCAATTTGAAATCAACCTTTACCAAGGTTACAATCATGTCATAATCCACAGAAAACTCATATTCATTAGACATAATGCCACAACTATCACCTAGAACACTCAAGTATATATCAATTTTCTCAAGACATATGTGTTAGTACAATCATCTTAAAACAAGATCATTTGAACACATACTCATACTATGCAATTCATCAAACATCCAACCAAATTGCAAACATACCATGTTAAATTAATCAACTAGATGACATAATCAAATAGCCAAGCACCAAATATACAACATAAGCCAACTCATACCTTAATGTATCTCAAGGGAGGCTATCTTGTCTGCACAATCAATCTAGTTAGCATGATATAACTTTACAACGCATCAGCTCAAGCACAAATAAGATCATGATATCCATAACAGTAACTAACTAACATGTTCACATCATAAGCTCATAAAAATTTGTTGTTCATGCATAAAAATCACATATGTGCGATCAGTCTAGATTAGTATGACATAATATCACAACACATTAACTCATACCTGAATGTAATAACCTTAACCATTTGCATAAACTAATCCAAAACAATATGATACATATAACATCAAGATATTAATGTAATAACCCTAATCATCAAGTTACTAGCATATAACAACAACAAGCTATATATCATAGTCATCAACAACATATAACCTAATCATCAAGTTATCTAACATAAAACAACAATAGTAATGCATACAACCACATGTTACTATCATTCATGACTATCTGACACATGTGCATATGACTACACTAATAAGCTAACATCTATCATGTATGTAACCATAACATCAATGGAATGAAAGGCATACACATAACCATAATGCATATAACAATCCTTAACCTGCATACCCAACATACAACCTATAGAACGACTTGATCTTCCCTCGAGGTCCAATGTTGAAACTTCACTTTGATGATTTGTTTTGGCATTATGATGAATGTGTTGTACTTGATGGCAACCCTCTTGTAGCAGAACAACTCACTTATACATGGTAACTAGATGAATCTACAGAAGAGATATCAAATGTGACAGAATGAATGACAGTAGTATTTGCAGGGCATCTTCAAGGAATCAGTTCAGATGGCAACTCACTCAGATGACAATTCAGGCTCTCAGAAGGAAAGAAAAGATATATACGTATACACGCGGGTGAGCAGTACATAAGGCACGTGTGCGTATACATGCACTTTCATGCAAGGAAAGGTGTGTACATTTGGTTTTGGTCCGTGATATTTGGACCATGGTATTGTGATCCATGGTATTTGTCGAAGGTATCTTGTCCGACGTGTTAACCCCAGGTATTTGGTCCAAGGTATTGGTTCTAAGTCATTTTGGACCATGGTATTGAGTAAGGCCTAAGACTATAAAAATAGGAGAAGATCTTTAGGCAAATATACTAAGTCTGGAATATCTGATGAAGGATGAGATCCAGTATGTAGGTTATGGGTTCATGATGCTTTGCTTGATCTGAGCCAAGGAAGAATCTCAACAGTTGATGGAAGACAAGATCTAATGATGGATCGAGATCTTATGGCTTGGAATGAATCATCTCTATATGGTTTGATCGTGCTTATTGTAGATCTATATACTGATGCATGTAATGTTCTGTAATGTTTTGATCTGGGTATAACTCAAGCTTGGAATAGCTACAAATCATGAATGAATATTTATAGATATATAAGTTGGTTGACTTTGATAAAAGCGCGTATATACGCAGGTTAGATACATCTAAGTAGAGTATACCATATAAACTATGATGTTTGAAGTTACAGGTGGTTCTGGTTGTTGATACAAAGTTCTGAGTTCTGGTGACTATTCACTGGTGTCAGTATTCAACATATTCAGATTGGTTGATTCTGTTTAGCTTCAGTGTTGATAGATGAGATCTAACAATGGATCAGGATCATAATGACTTATCTTTATGTGATCTGATGTATTAGATCTAGTTGCTAACACATGTATTATCCTTGTATATGTAATGATCTGGGTATGTCTGAAGTCAGGAAGTGCAGCGAAGTTATAAGTAAGTATTTGATGACATATACATTGGTTTGCCTTGGCGAAGCTGCGTATACACGCTAGTTCAGCTCTTCCAAGTAGCATATGCACTCTGATGCATGATTTTTAGTGATACAATTGGCTCTAAATATTGTTGCACGGTTCTGTGTTCTGCTCTATGTTCTGGTAACTGTATTTTGTTGACAGGGTTTCAATGATTTAGTATTGGGTGATTTAGAGATTGATGATGCAAGTTGTGATTGATTTTGTGCTTCAATGATATTGATGGGTCCAGTATGAAAATTGGATGAAACGTGGCCTTCAGATTATGATGTCGTGTTCCATGAGTATCCAGTCTGAAAATTTATGAAATGTGGTACCTGGAGGAAGAAAGAGAAGGTTGTCACCTTCTATAGGTCAACACCTACGTACTCGTACATTAGCTAGTACAAGAGCCAAGGGGGTTGAAACTCCCTTCTAGGAGAAGCTGGAGAATGAGAGAAAGTTGTAGCCCTCTACAGGTAGAAGCCTATGTACTGGTATAAAACTACACCAGTACAAAAATATTCTTAAAAGAAGTTTCTTATTAAAAGAAGATAGAGACAAATTGCAGCCGGTGGTTTTCACCCACATTGGGTTTCCACCTTACATCATGGTGTTCATGTGTGCTTCTTATGTGTGATGATTTGTTCTATTTTACTGCACCTTTTTACTATTCATATAGATAATGAAGTTCTGATGCACTGATTAAAGATAAACATTTAATGGATTAACTAAATTATAAGTTTATTGGATATACGCTAGTTGCATTAGACACAATTGCGTATATACATGGGTTCCCTTAATTGAAGTAGCGTATATGAATCTAAGTATGGAAATGAAAAAGTTATTGATTTGCTAATACTGATTCACCCCCCCCCCCCCCCCCACCCCACCTCTCAGTATTATTTCCAACAATTTGCATCTCTTGCTCTATCTCAGCCAACACATTAGCATCATAACATACCAATATCATCATGATGACCTAATTGCATACAATGACCTCACAATGCATGTCCGACCTACCATACATGCATAACCATAACCATGACAATGCATGCATAACAACATATAGACACCAACATTGTTAGGGTCCAACCCTAACCTATTTATTTATGTAATAAGCCCAATGGGCCAAGTCATAGTCATAGTTAGTTAGAGAGTAAATAAAGCCCACATTAATAATTGTTAGTGGTTGACTCGCATTAGGAAAAGGGACCATAGTTAATAAATAAAGTGGTTAACCCGTGTTATGCAAGGGACCACTAGTACGTAGGGTTTTGGATGTCATTTAGTTATAAATAGTCTTAGTTAGTAAAGGAAATATCATCAATTCTTATTGTAATCGAGCTCTTCTCTGCTGGAGGTTGCCCCCTCGAAGAGGCAAGTGAACATTGAATCTATTTATGGATAATAAATTACTTGTTGTTTTTCTCATTTTATTCTATGTTGTGGGCTATATTTCTTCGCATTTCTAGTATCCTATAATTTCTGACAAGTCAAGAGTATAAAAAGTGGTGCCAGAGCACTTTCTATGGCCAGTTGTACCTCCAATTTTTGCAGAATATTTGTTAGGCTAGAGACATATTCGAGTGTCTTTAAACCACGAGATCTGTCATTGAGCGCATAAACCTGTAACCCACGAGATTTGTCATTTTATTCTATGTTATGGGCTATATTTCTTCGCATTTCTGGTATCCTAGAATTTCTCGCATGTCAAGAGCATAACAAGTGGTACCAGAGTACTTTCTAGGGCCAATTGTACCTCCAATTTTTGCAGAATGTTTTTTAGGCTAGAGACATGTTCAAGTGTGAACAACTCGATCTATCATTGAGCGCATAAACCTGCATATTTTGGGAGGCATCCATGCAGGAACTACAAGAGGTTGTCACACTTATTGGACTCCCTTATAACCCCTGAGCATACCCCTTCGAGTAGTAGCGCATTAGACAGAACCGCACGCAGACTACACTTCCACATACCCTTGGGTATATCAGAATCCCCCTAAGATCACCTAAAACATAGCCTTAGAGAAGTCATCAGTCATCTTTCTGCTACAGTACACTAAGAACAAGACTTCGGAAGATTAATCACATGTACGATAGGGTAGTCGAGTAATCCGGATAAGGGTACACACAATCCTCCTTAGTTAGCACCCTGAAATATTGGGTCGAGTACTATTGTTGGACCCCTATGTATATTGCGATATGTAGCACCTGACACTCCTTTGTGACCATAATTCCCTTTGCTATGAATATTTCCCACTACCTTATCTTCTAGATCAGATCCAATAGTTGGGGTTTTGTCACTGCAAGTGCAAATCAGATCCAACAATTGGGTTTTTGTCACCGCTGTACAAATCAGATCTAACAGTTGGGGTTCTATCGCCACCGTGCAACTCACATTCAATAGTTTGGGTTTCAAAGTTCTGATCAGTCTCTTTATGCAGTGAGGCTTGTTGCTACTACAACTCGTGCCCTATTTTAACAAGACATTAGGTAGGATCAAGTTTTCTGCGACCATTGCAGTATTGATCAGGGGGGAGTAAAACACCTTTCGAAGTAAAAAAAAAAGTCTGAGACCATCACAGTATTCTTGTAAGAGACTTGTCACATAAGCTTCAAGACAACGAGCTAATCGCAGTGGTACCATTCACTTGTCAGCCTCAATTTTTCAGCAGTCCCAAATTTTTTCAAAGCGACCTCAAGTGACCCCCACTAATAGACTCTTGAGCTCACCCTCTTTCCACGAATACTACTCTTAAGAAATTGACTAGGGTTTGTGTATGGTAGGTACCAAATCTCAATTCATGGCCTATTAGAAGATCAAGAGCCTTGAAGAAAGGTTGGATGAGTTCTAGAGCAATATGGATCAAATTACCTCACATCTTTCACTGCTCACCAATATGATGCAGAGGTCTCATCGGGAGGAGAATAGTGTTTATGAAAACCTCGAAGGAGAATCTAGCCATCACATTCACTTACATGGATGGACACATGCAAAAAGGCCGTTGAGGTGGAACTCGCCTTAGCTGCCTAGTCCACTCATCCAAATTTTGTAGCCAAGGGGTGTCCCACCCAGGCTCAATGCCCTACCCAAACAATTAAGGTTCAAAAGTTGTCTCCAAGAGAAATGGATGAAAGAAGAAAACAAGGATTCTGTTACTACTGTGATGACAAATTCTCCTCAAGGCATAACTGCAAGGAACTAAAATTCTTTCAAATTGATGCTACTAATAACAGCTCATCTGAGGAAGCCCCACCCCTTGGGGGTATTGAGGATGAAGTTCAGGAAACCCAGCCTTACAATGATCTCACAACTATGACAATGATCTCATAGCTACGTCAAATGAACCAGTTATCTCACTACATGCTTTGGCAAGCTTTTTTCACCTCAAACTCCCAAAATATGAGGCTTTCTTAAACATCGACCAGTAGTGGTATTAATTGATAGTGGCAGCACTCATAACTTTATCCATAAGCGAGTCACCGAAGTTGTTCATTGTTTTGTGCGAGTAGTCTCTAATTTCCAAGTCCTTATCATGGATGGGGGGACCATGAAATGTGAAGGCCGCTATGAAAATATTAAACTTCAGATGGGAGACTGCCACCTAAAGATCCGCATGTTTGCTATTGACATGGGTGGTTGTGACATTGTCTTGGGTGCTGAATGGCTTCACACACTGGGCCCAATCACAATGGATTTCCAGGAGTTATATATGAGCTTTAAGCAAAACTTCCACATTCATACATTACGTGGAATCCAAGCAGGTGCTCCTACTATCATCAGCTTTCATCAAATGGAAAATCATTTGAAAAAGGGCCATCACAGAGTCATCACCCAATTTAATGGCATCCAGGCGATTGAATCCATTACTCCTCATATTCATCCTGAGATGCAATAGGTCTTAGACTTCCACCAGTAGGTATTTGACAAGCCTAAAGGGCTTCCACCCTCTAGGGGTGAACATGATCATAGCATCCCTTTGGTCTTGAGGGCCCAACCACCTAATGTGTGCCCATAATGATATCCTTTCGCCCAAAAGAATGAAATTAAAAAAGTCATCAAGGAACTCCTTGAAGCCGGTGTTATTCATCCCAACATCAGTCCTTATTCATCACTAATGGTCATGGTGCTAAAGGAAGATGGATAATGGCAAATGTGTCTAGAGTTTCAGGCCCTCAACAAGCTCACTGTCAAAGACAAATTTCTTATTCTGGTTTTTGATGATCTTCTTAATGAACTAAATGGTGCTAAATTCTTTACCAAGCTAGATCTTCACTCTGGCTATCACCAAATATGCATGAAGGAAGTAGACATTCCCAAGGCTGCCTTCTAAACTCATGAAGGCCATTATGAATTCTTGGTTATGCCATTTGGCCTTTGTAATGCTCCATCTACTTTTCAAAGCCTCATGAACTACCTACTGAAACCATATCTCCGAAAATTTTTCCTCGTCTTCTTTGATGACATTCTCATCTACAACCTAACCTGGGACAAACATCTTCAACATGTAGACTTGATCTTGCAACTGCTCCAGAATCACATTTTTTTTGTCAAATTGTTCAATTTCTCTTTTGGTGTGGAAGAAGTTGAGTATTTGGGACACATTGGGGGTTGTGAAGGAGTGAGGGTTGATCCAAAAATAATAAAGGCAATGCAAGATTGGCCCCAACCAAAAACCTTGAAGAGTTTGAGGGGATTCTTCGGTCTCACTAGCTACTATCGCAAATTTTTCCATAATTATGGTCGCATTGCTAGACCCCTCACTAATCTTCTCAAGAAAAAATCACTTCTCTGTACTGATGAAGCTCAACAACTATTCATGGCTCTAAAACAGGCTATGTGTTCCACTCTCGTATTGGACCTACCAGACTTCATTTAATATTTTAAATATTTTGTGATTGAATGTGATGCTTTTGATATTCGTATTGGTGTTGTATTAATGTAGGAGGGTTGACCATTAGCCTTCATTAGCCAACAACTGAGTGGAAAACATCTAGGTCAGTCTACCTATGAGAAAGAAATGATGGCCATCTTACATGCAATAGACACCTAGCAACCATATTTGTTGGGGCGATGTTTCCAAATCTGCACGGATCATCAAAGCCTAAAATATTTTATGGAGCAACATCTATCATCTCCACAGCGAAATAAATGGTTGGCCAAAATGTTGGGATATGACTATGAGATAATTTACAAGAAAGGGATTGACAATGTCGTAGCTGATGATTTATCACACCAACTTGAGGATGAAATCACCCTACTATAAATCTCTCTTCCGATACCATATTGGATTGAAGAGGCCCGCAAGGAATGGTTCTTACACCCTTCTCTCTTCCAACTTATTAATAATTTGAGAGAAGATCCTAATTCCTCAATAGAATACTCTTGGAAGGCTGATATTCTTCGCTACAAGGATTGAGTAGTTATATCTCTAACATCCACCCTCAAAACCCACATTTTGGAAGAGTTGCACTCATCCCCAACTGCAGGGCATTCAGGATTTCAGAAGACTTATGTTTGTGCCTGTTCTTCATTCTTTTAGACTGGCATGAAAAATGAAATTCTTATTTTTGTAGCAGAATGTGATGTGTGTCAACGTAATAAAGGAGAAACAGTCAAGTTACCAGGAACCTTACAGCCATTGCCACTCCGTGCCTCTATCTGGATGAATGTTTCCATGGATTTCATCACTGGTCTCCCAAAGTTGGGCAACAAATTCTTCATCATGGTGGTTGTGGACAAACTTTCTAAATATGCTCATTTTTGTGCTCTACCCCCCCCATTTAACCCCACTTTGGTGGCTCAAGATTTCATGGACCAGATCTTCAAAATGCATGGCATTCCAACTTCCGTTGTGTCTGATCATGACCTGAATTTCACCAGAAAATTTTGGCAAGAACTTTTCAAGCTACAAGGCACGTAACTCCAACTAAGTACCGCCTATCGAACCCAAACTAATGCTCAAACAAAAGCAGTCAACAAATGTTTCGAGACATATCTAAGGTTCTTCACTTCAAAAAATCAGTATCAATGGGTACAGTGGCTACCTTTAGTTGAATGGTGGTATAATACTAACTATCATGAAGCCACCAAGATGACTACATACAAGGCAGTGTATGGCCAACTCCTAGCTTCACATATTTCTTATATCCTTGGATGTTCTAAGGTGCATGCAGTTGATCAAATCCTATAGAACCATGCTGCCATGACATCTCATCTCAAAGATAATCTACATCAAGCTCATAATCGAATGAAGCAACAAGTAGACCAACATCATTCTGAGTGCACATTTCAAGAAGGGGATCAAGTATCCTGCCACTGCAACCATGTAAGAAAACATCTCAATGAAAAGGGCTGCCAGAAACTAGCACCAAAATTTTATGGATCTTATCAGATACTTCAGCGCATTGGAGCAGTCGCGTACAAACTGGCCTTGCCACCAACTTCAAAAACCCCTTCAGTCTTCCATGTATGATGCCTCAAGAAAGTGGTGGGGAGCAATTGCAAAATTCAAACCAGTCTACCCAAATTTGATGAGGAAATCTAACTCTAGCTCCAACCAGAACATGCCCTCGATACCCATGAAACACATCTCTGTCGCTACATGATGAAGGAATTTATCGTCAAGTGGAAAGACACCTCTCCAGAAGATGTGACCTGGGAACCAACCACCATTCTTTAGCACTTTTTGTAGCTTCAACCTTGAGGACAAGGATGCTTTTGATGGGGTAGGAAATGTCAAGGTCCAACCCTAACCCCTTTATTTATGTAATAAGCCAAATGGGCCAAGTCATAGTCATAGTTAGTTAGAGGGTAAATAATGCCCACATTAATAATATTAAGGTTGGCCCGCATTAGAGAAAAGGGACCACAGTTAGTTGTAAATGGGCCATAGTTAATAAATAAAGTGGTTAACCCTTGTTATGCAAGGGACCACTCGTACTTAGGGTTTTGGATGTCATTTAGCTATAAATAGTCTTAATGTTAAAGGAAAAATCATTGAGTCTTATTGTAATTGAGCTCTTCTTTGCTGGAGGTTGCCCCATTGAAGAGGCAAGTGAACATTGAATCTATTTTTGAATAATAAAATACTTGTTGTTTTTCTCATTTTATAAAGTGTTCAGGGCTATATTTCTTCACATTTCTGGTATTCTGGAATTTCTCGTAGGTCAAGAGCATAAAAACACATGCATAACAAATGCATATACAATCATACACTCATGATGACACATCTCACAACAACACCATCAACCTTCACATGGAGACATCACTACAACAATGATCAACGCCATTAAAATGCAACAAGAACATGGGCTACAAGCATAAGCAACACATGTGCAACTGACATGAATGCATAACTAACACACTTCACATCTAGTCCGAGGGGTCAACCATGCTCTGATACCACTCTGTAATGACCTCCTCCCACATCTACCCAAGTAAGTAGCCAACCAGGGTAAACATGTGACAAGAAGTTACTATGATATGATTTGACCTCCTAAATCACCTCAAGGAAGTGGAACCAACGAAAACACACCATAGATACCTTCTACATGAGCAACAGGACTCCCAAGAACCATCCCAACCACTTAGGTAAATAGCCCCTGGGTCCCACTAAGTTTTTTAGACCATTAAACCCTTTGATGCTCCGTTAATATGTGCATGCATGCGTCCAGGAGGCTCTCGATGCTCCCACAACATGGGCATGCATGCATTCAGGGAGTTTTCTACCTAATGTTTTTCCTGCATCTCTTGGTTATGCCATTTGGCCTTTGTAATGCTCCATCTACTTTTCAAAGCCTCATGAACTACCTACTGAAACCATATCTCCGAAAATTTTTCCTCGTCTTCTTTGATGACATTCTCATCTACAACCTAACCTAGGACAATGATCTAGGTGGATATTGGTGGCCACCTGCCAAGTCCACATGGACCCCCACCATTGTCTTTCTCAGCATTTTCAGTTTCCTTAATTGTAGCACAACTTACTATTTTTAGCAGTTTTTCGGGTCCTGAACTTCCGGAGCCGTTTTGAGGCCCTAAACGACGTTTTTTGGGATTCCAAGGGCAACACGGGTCCATGATAGTGCTCGAATAGATCTTTCTAATGAGCTATTGTACGCGTCAAACGGAGATCATATGCTAAAGTTACGACCCCGGGAAGTTGATGTACCAACTTACCCCCAAACGGGGCCCACAGTTTGGCGTTTCGTCTCCTAGGGTTAGGTTTTGGAATGTTAAGGGTTTTTCATTGTTTCTCAACAATAAATAGGCCTTCGAGCCTCATTGTAACACAGTTCAGAGGCATGTAGCCATCACATCTCTTCTCAGAGATAAGCTACCATCGCCCTAGCTAGTTTATTTCCCATTTCTGATTGTAAGCATGTTTCAGTATTTTCCATTAGTGAAATGAAGTATTATTTCCGCTGCATCTTTGTGTATATGGTTATCTCTGTAATTTGTTTGTGCGTTCCCTGTTTAAATCCGGATTAAGTGGTATCAGAGCCAGGTTGCTTTTTTCTCTGTTTTTCTTTGCATGTCCCCAACAAGGTCGGGATATAAGGAGTTAGGGCTTGAACTGGTTGAACCTTTGCAAGACCAGCCTCGCAAATCCCGACCGCCTCCCATGGCGGACGACGAGAAGAAAGACGAGGGGGCAGGAGATCCCATCAAAATCTTGCTCGAAGAAGCGCTCGAGCGACAACGGAACGCGATGATGGACAGCTTTGCGCAGATCCTTCAGCGGCTACCTAGAAGCGACGCATCAGCTTCCAGCAGCTTCTCTGGAAACGCCACACCCTTTAAGGTACAAGTTAATTTTGAAATCCCCATATTCGAGGGTCAGATAGATGCCGATGCGGTAGATAAATGGTTAAATCTGCTAGAGGGTTATTTTTCTGTTCATGAATTTTCGAGTCGGGAAAAGATTGTTTTTACTCTTCTCAAAGCAGCCCCACACGTCAAGGACTGGTGGGAAACCTACTGCGAGCAGAAGGATGAAAGTACTCGCTCACTATTTTCAGCCGCACCCACCTGGGACTCGTTCCGGAATGCCGTCAAGGAGCAGTACTACCCTGTCGGGAGCTATGAGGATGAATACATAAAGTGGACCACGCTGCGGAAGGGAAGGGACCAAGACGTGCCGGAGTCCACCAATCTTTTCCATACCCTTCGCACAAAGCTGGGTATCAAGGATTCGGAGCAACATTTGATACTCAAATACCGTGGCTGCCTGCACAAGTACATCCAGGAAGAAATACAATTCCTAAACATCCCCTCGCTTGGCGCAGCATACCGGTATGCCGTCAAGGTCGAACAGAAGTTGAAACAAAAGAAGCGAGATTTTGGATCTGCGAATCCAAAGCAGGGGAAAGGTGCCCCTAAACCACAAAACAAAGGACAGAGCCAAGGCGGGACAGCCCAGGACAACCAGCCGAAGCTGCAAGCAAAGAACAGCGCCGCGAAGCCGAGAAAGGACACTGGAAAATGGTGCGAGTTCCATAAGAGCTCCACTCACAACACAAGTGAGTGTCGGGCCAGGCAGTCACTGGTGGCTGAGCTAAAGGTTTTAGAATCAGATGCATGTTCCGACTCTGAGTCAGAACCCGATAAGGGGTATGAAAAAGGGAAGCAGATCATTGATGCGAACCCCAGTGCCACTGTTGCGCAAAGATCCAGAAAAATGAACCCGAAGATCCAGAGGAGGAGGAGCGTCTCTTCCACTCCCAGATGTGGGTAAAGGGCTCCCCGATACAGTTCATTGTTGATAGCGGGAGTCAAAAAAACCTCATTTCGGCAGAGGTCGTGAAGCGGTTGGGCTTACCGACCACAGCACATCCACAACCATACACCATTGGGTGGCTTCACCAAGGACGAGATCTTCGCGTAAGCCAGCAGTGTCGCCTTCCGTACAACATCAAGCCCTTCACGGATGAGGTATTGTGTGACATTGCTCCCCTTGAGGTTTGTGATGTATTACTAGGACAACATACTTGTGGAAGTGACATGCTGTGTATGAATCAAGGCCCCGTGCTGTTATTATTACATTGGGAAATAAGTTGTTCAGGATACCAGAGGTAGCACCACCTGCCACCATCTCTTTGATTACTACAAAACAATGCAGTAAGATCATTTCCAAAACCAGGAAATTTGTTTTCTTGATGATACGCCCTCAAAAGAAGAAGAAGACAGTGGCCGCGGCCTCCAAACGGGGTCCCTCTGCACGGCAGCTACAAATGGACAAGATTGTGGAGGAGTACGAAGACATCTTCACCTCCCCGGCAGGGGTTCCTCTGCACTGTCAAGTCAAGCACTCCATCGATCTGACCCCAGGTGCGCCGCTACCCAATGGAACAATTTATCGGCGATCCGTTCTGGAGACAATGAAATCAGGAGGCAGATTCAGGAGCTCCTGGAGAAAGGTCACATCCGTCCGAGTTCTTCGCCCTGTGGGAGCCCAATAGTGTTGGTACAGAAGAAGGATGGTACGTGGAGACTCTGTATTGACTATCGGGCGCTGAACAAGATCACTGTCCGTAACAGATACTCGATCCCGCGGATTGATGACCTCCTAGACCAACTAAAGGGGGCGAAATATTTCAGCAAGATCGATCTGAAGTCAGGATATCACCAGGTGCCGATCGAGCCCTCAGATGTGTGGAAGACTGCCTTCAAATCCAAGGAAGGCCTCTTCGAATGGTTGGTCATGCCTTTCGGATTGACGAATGCTCCTGCAACCTTTATGAGGCTAATGGATGACATCTTGCGGCCATTCACCAACTCCTTTGTAGTAGTATACTTGGATGACATTCTGATCTTTAGCCAGAGTTGGGAAGAGCCCCTTCACCACATCCGACAGGTTCTCCAAACACTGCGGCAACACAAGCTATGTGCCAATTTGGAGAAATGCACTTTTGGCATGACCGAGGTTCAGTATCTGGGATACATCATTGATGAACAGGGGTTGCATGTCGATCCAGCCAAGGTCCAAGTCATTCGGGATTGGCCCTCTCCAACCACTCTAACAGAGCTCCGCAGCTTTCTAGGTCTTGCCAACTTCTACCGCAGGTTTGTGTTGGGGTTTTCTCATATTTATTGGCCCTTGAGTCAAGTCACCAAGGGCGGGGCAAAAGCAAAATTCTTTTGGTCTGAAGCTCAACAGAAGGCATTCAGAGAGTTGAAGGATCGCCTCTGCACGGCACCAGTGCTCGCGTTACCAGATTTACAACAACCATTTGAGGTCGAGACAGATGCCTCTGACTATGCTGTTGGGGCAGTCCTTACTCAACATGGACATCCAGTGGCATATCACAGTGAAACAATTTCAGACACAGTCCGGAAGTACCCCATTTATGATAAGGAGATGTATTCCATTGTACAGGCCTGCCGACAATGGAAGCATTACATTTTGGGGAAGGAAACGGTCATCCACATAGACCACCGACCTCTGCAGTTCATACAGACCCAAGGGAAACTGCAGAATGATCGCCATCAGAAGTGGTCTACATACCTGCAACAGTTTCACTTGAATATCAAGTATAAAAAGGGCAGCACCAATAATGTTGCCGATTGCCTCAGTCGTCCACCGATCATGGGGCTAACCACCGTGCTCAACTCTT
>APFE030286122.1:0-16207 GCA_000404065.3 Pinus taeda
TTATTAAAGTGAGGTGAGTTAAAAAATAAAAAGTGAGATTTAAATGAGCATTTAATCTCAGCCCTAGATCTCAATCTATTTCAGCGATTGGATTTAGAGGTTACCCAAAAGTCACTTAGGATTAGATTAAAGGAGGAAAAGGAGGCAAAAGGTCATTCATTCTTTCATGAGCAAAATGAGAGAAGGAGAGCAAGAGAGCAAAAGATATTTCTGGACAAGGAGGAGAAGGAGACAGCAGCCTGGCACACATTCCAAGGTAGCAGTTGAGCAGATTTGTACAGTTGATTCAGCATACAGTGAAAGGCTGATTTGGCACGATTTTCTAGAAATCTGTACAGCTGGTTTGCACAGAAATCGAGGAGTGGTTTGCACAGAAATCGAGGAGCAGTTTTCTATTTTTTGCACGCAAATCGAGGTCCATACAGCACATTTATTGCAGTCCGTACAGTGCATTTAATGCAGGTCGTACAACAACATTTAAGGCTAAAAGTGGGCACGAAAATCGAGGAGGTCGTACAACATTTATTGTTGTTCTGTTTGCTGTAATTTCCAGTTTGATGTGAGGCACGGGAAAAGAGATAAGTTGTAAATTTGCTTGCTGATTTTTTTGCTGAATATTTCTCACTGTAAAAAAGGCATTTTCAGAAATAAAGAAGAGCTCTCAAACTGGTTTTCCCCAAGAGTTGTAGGGGGTTTTTCCAAGGTCACATTGACCAAAAATCACTGTGCTCAAATGTGTTAAATGACTGTTTGTACCTGCTGATTTTTTTATTTCTGCATTTTCCAACATTCTGTAAAATTTCCAAAATTTGTGTTTTCAGCAAAAATTTATTTTTTTCAGCTGTTGAATGTATGGATATGGGAAAGGGCATTTAACTATATGGGAGAAATAAGGTGAAACTGAAAACCGGCGTGGGAAATGAGAAATTTCTACAACTAGCACCGGTTCATAGGCGTTTCACAAACAAATGGGGATGGGGAAAGACTGAAATCTACAACGCAAGGCATGGATTTGCCTCTCTTCAACCACAACAAGCTTCGAGCCATACTGCATCTATGTGGAAACAAGTCTAGGACCCTCTCGGTCTCCCCAAAATAAATTTCTTCACCTAGTTATTAATGCATGGGAAAGTGCTAACTCGCAACAATCTGACTAAAAGAGATATTCACGAGCCACATCGGTGTTCTCTCTACTGCAAAGCCCAGGAAACCATGGAGCATGTGTTTGTGGATTGCTCTTTTGCTCAAGAAGTCTGGGACTGCATCCTTCAAGGCCTCAATGTCTCTGCCCTATCGCAAGTCAAAGTAGTTAACCTTTTTAGCACCTGGAGAATGTGTTATCCCCACATGACCCAAAGAAAGACAGCATGGAACAAAATCTGGAAAGCAGTACCTAAATATGTATGTTGGAAAATATGGCTCACCAAAAACGACCAGGTCTTCAATAGCATTTCGAACTCCCCTTTGAAGGTGGCGGCAAAAGCAAAAGCATTACTCCTTGAGACTGTGGCCAATCATCCCCTTAAAACGATAACATGCTTCTCCTGGAAGGAAAAAAATGGATGGGAACTTATATATTTCGAGACAGGAGCAACAACACTACTTGCCCCAGTAAATCTCTTGTATGGAGACTACGAGAAGAGGACACAGATTTTCAAGCTTGGTGGAGGAAATAGGGTAAAAAAACAGTCTTTTTTGATGGTGCCTCCAAAGGCAATCTAGGGACAACAGGAGCAGGCAGAGTGATCTACTCCCCAGAGGGTATTCGTGAAGATAGCTTCAGCTGGGGACTTGGACAGAGAACCAACAACCAGGCAGAAATCCTCGGGTTGCTAAAATCCTGTCAGATAGCACGTGAAAAAGGCATTAATAAAATACAAGTCTTTGGGGACTCAGAAATCTTGATAAAGATATTAAATTCGGAGGACCACTTCAGCAATTCGGCGCTCAACAAGACACTTCAAAGGCTGAGATACGTGCTCCAAGACTTCTCTTCCTATCTCCTTTTCCATATTCTATGTGGCTCAAATAAGGAAGCAGACGCAAAAGAAAATTGGCATGCCTCCTGCCACAAGAAATCTTAAGCAAGAATGATGAAGAACCCACATGGAACTCGATCCCGTAATCTAGAGTAAATCTACACCTATGTAAGGAATAGGAGAGCTACAACTAAAATGAATATTGAATATTATAATGATGGTTGTTTTGGTTTTGGCCCAACCGGTTTTAAATAATTAATATAACTATTTTTTTGTGTAAATCATGTTAATTCTATTATAGTACAAAAAAGATTACAGAGAAAGTTACATCCGCCACAAAGATTTGGCTACCTGAACAGTTTGACATTCTGAGATTGAAACTGAGCCGGAGAAAAAGAGGGACTATGAAGCTGTCCGCTGACCCCAAGCTATAACCAACAAAAAACTGGACCTTCCACTCCCTGCCGAGGCGAGGGAGGAGTATACAGACACAAACATGACAGACACAGACATTACAGACACATACATTATAATCGTCATACAAAAAACTGAGTGGTGCGACCCGAAAATTTTCAAAGACTGACTCCCATTACTAACTGTAGCTGCTACTTCGACATCCTGAGACTGAACAAAGAGTGTCCATACCACACAGAACGACCATGCAACGTGCCTAGGTATATGGATTTGGTGGCTCCTCCACCACTGGGCAGGCATATGGATCTGGTTGCTCCTCCACCACTGGACATCCATAGGTGTCTGAAGCACTCGAGTCTGTGTATGGCGCGTCGTCCTTCGCAGGCTCACTTAGTCCAGCTCTATTCCCCGCCACCGCACCCGAGGCTTCCGCAGGCTGTAATCGCGGACCCTGAACAGGTGAGGGTGGCCGAGGCTCTGCTGGGGCTTCTGGTCGATCAGCATGGTCGCATTTTTCAATGCGCACTGAAACATAGTAGATTGCGTTGTCCAAGGCACACGGAAACCTGAAGCGAGTTGATGGGTGCGAACCAAACGGACACACCGCAGCTCTTCCCCGCCCTCTGCCTCTTTCGCGCCCTCTTCGAGCTCCTGGTGAGCTAATCTCCTCCGACGGGGAGTCGAAGGATGCCGAGGAACGTGGCGATGAAGCCCGCCCTCTGGCACCGCCTCTTGAACCTCCCCGCTTGCAAGCACCACGTAGCCTCTCACGCGGCATCCTGTAACCAACAAAGAACCAATTATGCCTAGAGGCCGCGAATGCTTTGTGCCACCGAGGATTTTAAATCCGTGCAACAACTTATACAATAGATGCGAAACAGGTAATGGAGCACTAATTCGAATAGCAATGCTTACCACACAGGTCGAGAGCCGAGCCTTTTTAGGAGCTGCACGGGGTGAATTGCTCCCAGAGAGCTGAACCGACCAGAACCAGGTGTGACCAAAGCGCCGAAGGGCCAAATCTCGAACAGGGGCGCAAAGGAACTGAAACGCCGCGACACTCAGAGCTTCTGGAGGTCGAAGGCGCTCAGAGACTGTGCTTAAAAAGAACAGAATGACACACAATACACTGAACCATAACACAGAGCCGCGAATTCTCTGAAAATCCAGGCTTGAAACCAAGGCCTCCGGAGCCGAGGGCCGAGGTCTATGTCTTGGCTCATGCACCCACGGTGCAGTCATCCAAGAGCCGAACGCACCACTCACAATTGAGACAATACAGAGCTTCCAACAGACAATGGCGCTTCTCGCACCTTCCAACTGAACTCCTCTCATCGGCAAACTCAGGCGAACGACCAATATACCTCTGCAACCAGTTGTTCTCCCCCCACCATTAATGCTCGCATAACTGTTGGCCGGACCGAGGCGATGGCTTCTCGAGGCTTCGGTCCATTTGGCTGGAGCGAGCGACCACTTGCCATTTAATAAGGCCGCCTCCTCATTCATTGCATTAATTAACACCCGCAGCCGGGAAATTAATATAACTGTTATAGTTTAAAAATATATATATATATATAACAATATACAAAGAATTACTAATTTAATTGCAAAAATTAAAATATTATACATTTTGTACATTTTTTAACCTAGACGAAAAAAAATTATTGAACTTTGAATGAGCACTATTTGCAAACCGTGTAACCAAATGAGATGAAACAAGTACCGATGGAAAGCTAGCGAAAAATTGGACTTAATGAAGAAATCCAAATAGAAATCCGATGAAAATGAAAAATGGAAAAATTATAGGACACTTAATCAAATGAAAATCTAAAAGGTGATTTTAGCCAAAAAATTATGGAAAGGGTCCCCATTATTTGAAGTAAATAAGTAAAAAATGGGGAGTGTTGGGTTTTCTCTATGACAGGATCTTATGGAACTCGCAGCATTTCCCTATGTCCTTCTTTGTTTTCGTGGTGTTGTTCTTTTCCTGCCACTTCGACAAGTTGTCCTTGGTCACCCTGCCTTAGCTTTGTTCCTTTTTTTTTACAGCTTGGGGCACCTTTCCCTTGCTTCAGATTCACATATCCAAAGTATCGCTTCTTTTATTTAAATTTCCACTCAACCTTGACAACGTATCGATAAGCAGTGCCAAGCGAGGAGATGTCCAAGAACTCCATCTCGTCTTGGATGTACTTCTGTAGACAATTGTGGTACTTGAGTACCAAATTCCGCTCTTAATCCTTGATACCCAGCTTCATGAGAAGGGTATGAAAAATATTTGTGGATTCCGACACATCTTGGTCCCTTCACTGTCACAACATGGCCCACTTTATGTATTTATCTTCATAGCTCTCGACAGGGTCCTATTGTTCTTTGATGGTATCTCAGAAAGAACCCCAAGTGGGTGTAGCTCAGAAAAGTGAGGATTCCCTCTCGTCCTTTTGTTCACAGTAGGTTTCCTACTAGTCCTTGACATGGGGGGCAGCTATGAGGAGTGAAAATGTAATATTTTCCCAATTGGAAAAGTCATGAACCGAAAAATATCCTTCAAACATATTTAGTCATCTTTCTACGACATTTGCATCTATTTGGCCTTCAAATATGGTAATGTCAAAGTTAACTTGTACCTTAAAAGGAGTGGTGCCTCCAAAGTGGCTATTGGATGAAAATGCGTCACCGATGGGTAGTCGCCGAAGGATCTTGGCAAAGTTATCCATCATTGTCTTCCTTTGTCGTTCGAGGGATTCCTCAAGCAATATTTTTAAAGGATCTCCTGCTCCCTTGTCTTTCTTTTCTTCTGCCATGGGAGGTCGTCGGGAGTTTATGAGGCTGGTAACTCAAAGGTTCAACCAGTTTGAGCCCTAACTCCTTATACGGAGACCTCGTCTGGGACATGCAAAGAAAAAAAGAGAAAGAGCAGACCATTCTAATACCATGATTCAGACTTACGTAGGAACCCAACAAAATAAATATATAAACATAAACAAAGAGATGTAGTAGAAATACAACTTCATTTCATTAATATTAAAGAATTGAAATATGCCTACATACAAAATGGAAATAAGCTAGCTTAGTAGATGATAGCTTATCTTTGAGAAGAGATGTGGTGGCTACATGCCTCTGAATTGTGTTACAATGAGACTCAAGGGCCTTTTTACTATTGAACAACAAAGGAAAATCCTAAACAACCAAAACCTACCCAGGAGATGAAATGGCAAGAGTTTGTGGGCCATGTTGGGGTTAGTTGGGAAGCCATCTTCCCAGCGTTGTAACTTGGTCATATGATCTCCATTTGGCGCGTACGATACCTCGTTGGAAATATCTCTCCGATTATTGTCGTGGACCTCAAAAAAATATCATTTAGGGGGTAAAAATAGATATGGATGTTTAGGACCCGAAAAATGCTAAAAATAGTAAATGCTGCTATAACCAAGGAAATAGACAAAATTGTCTGGAGGTCTAGTGGAATAGGAGGGTGACCACCAATATCCACCTGGATCACCCAACATATTTCTTCTTGAATTTCACTAAGAATATATATAGTATTTGTTGTTATTACTCCTTTTCCTACCAATTTTCCTATGGATGACCTCCTTATCTCATATACCTTGGCACGAAAAATAAGATCATGTCCTTGATCACATATTTGGCTGAAACTCAAAAGATTATGATTGAGCCCTTTAACATATAGTGCATTTTGGGTTTCTCCCTTGCTATTGATGTGACTCACTATGCCTTTTCCAAAAAATTTAGTAGATCCATTATCTCCAAAGGTCACATTTCCATCCTTTTATATGCTCAATGAGTTGATTTTTTTCTTTTCACCTATCATGTGTCTGGAACATCCACTATCTGAAAACCATTGACTTTCCTTGTTCTGGGCATACATAACTAGACCACATGTCTCAAGAGCCGATTCTTTAGTCCTTTCTCCCAACTCTTTCTCTTGGCTTCACTAGAAAATTTTGTGCTTCATGACCTAGGTTGTAGCATCTACAACATTCTAGGCTATACTTTGAAAGAGGAGCAAAAGACATATGTCTTGAATTGATGTTGCCTCTTTATGTCATCAATCTTCTCTTGGTGATTTTCCCTATATGCCTTGTAATGTTTTGCTTGATGACCAATTTTTTTTATAACATAAACAATTGCCAAGAAAATTGTTTTTATACTTGATAGTATAGGTTTTCCATGATGAGATATTCCTTTTGGGGAGGAACCACTTCTCATTCCTTGGTTGAATCTTGTTTCCTGTAGTGTTATTTTGGTGAGATCCTCTAAGGAAAACATCAAAACTTTTAGCATTTTCATCATGGTGAACATTGTTATCTTCCATTGAATTTGAAGATTCACCTATATAACCAAGTCTAAATTTTTCATGTGGTGGTCTTTGGGAACCGAGAATAATATCGAAGGTTTGTGAACTCAAATTCTCGTTGGATTTGTCCAACTCCCTTTTTAAAGATACTACTTCAGCTTCCAATTTTTCACAAATTTCTTCCTTTTCCTTTATTTTATTGTTCAAGGATTCTTCTATTCTTTTAGATTCTTCTTTCTTGGATTTGATAGAGATGATTTCCTCAGATAAACTTCCATTATTTTTTTGAGTCTCTTATTTTATTCTATGGCACTAATTAATAGTTCATCCATATCCCTTTTGCTTCTTCTGGACTTTAATCTTCTTCTTTTGGATTATTTGTTTCATTTGTGAAGGTCATGAAAAACACTTCTCTTCTTCCAAAATATTCTTCTTCTTCATCATAATCATCGTTGTCTTGCTTAGAGAAGAAATTATTTTTGTGTGAGCCTCTCCTCTTGAAAGTTATTTTCTTGTTTTTGTTTTCATCATCACTGTCATCTTTCAAGGGACACTTGGCTGCAATAATGTCCTATTTTACCAAATCTAAAACAAATGAGAGGTGACTTACCTTTGAGCTTGTATCATTTCTTCAACTTCCTAACAAATTGCACCATTTCAGTATCAGATTCATTAGTTCTACAATCATAGTTCTTCCCCTGTCTTGGTCACTTGGATGCCTTGAATGCAACTTCCTTATGAGTTGAATTTCCTAGCCTCATCTCATATGTTGTGAGAGTTCCATGAATTTCATCCATTGATAGAGAATCAAATTCTTTTATTTCTTCTATGGCACAAACTTTGGCATTAAAATTATCTAGAAGAGATCTCAAAACCTTTTGTAAAATCACCTTTTCTTTGACTTCTTCACCAAGTCCCCTAATATAGGTGACCACCTCATCTACCCGAAGAAAGTAACAACAATATATTCTTCATCATCCATCTTAATGCTTTCAAATTGCTTTCTAAAATTATAAAGCTTTGCCTCTTTTACCTTGTCATCTCCTTCATAGATATTGATGAGGTTGTCCCACATTTCTTTAGCTACTTCAATACCCATAACTTTGGTGATTTCTGAATCTAACAAACCACTTTCTATAGAATTCAAAACCTTGGCATTTGCCACACATTATTTCTTCCCTTCCGGGTTTGTTGGTAGAGGAGATAGGATTTTGTATCCATTTGTGACGGATTGCCAAACCTCAACTCCAAGAAACATTAAGTAGTACTTCATTATGACCTCCCAAAAGGAAAAAAATGTTCCATAAAATTGGGGGACCTTACCATCTTTACTAGCCATTGTGATTAAAAAATATTTGTTCTAACTGTTAGGCTATTCTTGAAGAAGCTGACTCTAAAACCAATTGTTGGAAATGTTGAAATTTGTTTGCAAACTAGAATTATTTATCTTGATAATTAATTGTAAAGATATTTATTGTTCCTTCTTATATGTTTATTTATTATTCATCAATCAATTATCAATTTATCTATTCATATACAACAACAACAAAAAGATCACAGTGCACAAGAGACAAGAGACACCAAAAATTAGGCTAGTGGCTAGGGAAAAATCCATAAGGGGAAACCCAACAATCCTTTCCTTATAGAATCTTTTGTCAACAAGAGAAATCCAAGTCATTAAAAAATTGACCAATAACCCAAGTGCCAAGTCATCCCTCTATCAATAGCTCAAATTTTTCCACAATTCCATCCACAAGATCATCAACAAGTTGTATAACAAGATGCCACATTCCTTTCCTTAGATATCATGTCCTAAAAAGATAGAGTGTCTTCAGGAACTAGCATAGCCATAGCATAGATAATTCCTAAGGTAGGTCACATTCCACAGAAATATAGTCCTTCAGATGGCTCACCTCGATAGAGATATAGTCCTTCAGATGACTCGCGTTCCACATAAATACAGTCTCACAAATGGCTCATGTTCCACATAAATCTAGTCTCACATATGGCTCACATAGCCCAGGACTACAGTGCCATATATAGCTTGTGTACTTAAGAGATGTAGTGCCATATATAGCTCACATTTATTCCTTAGACCTTCACATATATTAGCCTTAGAAACCTCACACTTTATCCTTTTAATTTTACCTAAAATCAAACATTTGAATTCTATGTTTGATGGAGACGAATTGGCTTTATTTATAGTTGTTTTTTTATGCGAAGGGGCACATCTCTTGGGTAGGCTGACTTGTCTTCTAGAGGAACTTGGAAACATAAAAACCATACTTTTTAAAAATAAATTTTCTTTATTTTAAATTTCTAAATAGGACATGATAAAATAATTGTCCTTTTGACTCAAAGAAATTCTTTTCGACTCATTACAAAATCATAATTATGTAGACAAAACCTAGTTACAATTTCAACACTCCCTCTTAACTAAGGAGGTATTCATAATGAATGATAGAGATATTATCAAGTTTAAGACTTCTAAAATAAAGGATTCACATTGATAAGTATCATCGATGATAACAACATCATAACCAACATTTTCAAAATACGAAGTCCTTGACATGTAAGCTCTATCTGTCCACTAGATCAAAGCACAATGCTAGGAGGAATCTAATAGGACACCATATTTCCTCTTCGAAGCACAAAATCCACGTAGGTTCACCAGAGTATGTCCTACACAAGACCATTTCCTATTTTTCACAAGGAAATTTCATTTCACCAGACCAATCTTTAATCGAGTCCTTCTACTTGGCTTAGGGTGTTAATCCTAATTTGTCGTAGTACAAGACTCAAGAATGTCATTTCGTGATGCTTATCCATTCCACCATTCTCCCTACCCATGTCCATGTACTTGAATTAGGCTATTAGTCCTAGCCACTGTACATGGCATATGGAGAACTAGGTGTCTCAGAAGTAGTCATACTTCCCTTACATTAGCTACTTATTCATCGAAGGAGATCCATTGTAACTTCTTGGCTCTTATCTGCACCATAATCTTTAACCATAAAGTGATTCAACCTTCCATGAAAAACCAAGTTCTTGGACAATATTTATAAAGTATCACAGTCAAATCTAGCACATCATCAAATAGTCCATTAAATTTTTTTCAGATCCAGACTGCTTTACAACTAACTGCACAAACTATAATATCTTCCTCATCTATAGTGCTTAGTGCAACATAATCCTATTTCATTCTCTTTTCAAGAAACCAAGATATCAAGCAGAAACAACCAACATTAGTACCTTTTCTTATCATTAGCACTGTTATCTTAGTAATCGAATCAAATACATAAAAGAACCAATGAGCTTCCATCATTCAAATTCTAGGAGGATCTAAATCACATGCTTCCCTTGACTAAGGATTTTTTTACTACATTTTTACCAAACCTCAAGACTCGAATAGTAGAGTATCAATCCAAGATTATTTATGTCGATTTCTACTCCCTACTCCATTTTTTCCTCTGACTAAAGAGTCCTTCTATTGTTGGAAAACAAATCATTAAGATCATTCTTTCCCTTAATCAATCAATCTCAAGATACAAGGTCTTCTTCAAGCATGAGCTGCTATCAAAATCCATTGGAAACTCGTCCAACTAAGATAAATGTCTTATGATGATCCTGACCCTTTTACAGGGAGAACCTTCTTCCATTCTGCTATATACTGCATGTTATATCTTGACTTCTCAATAAATGCACATTTCAAACTACCCGCTTCTCTATTTAGGAATGTCCTATTGCCTTACTACATCTTTCCAATCCTTTCATCTGTTTTCAAAGCCTAAGAAACTCTTATCATTGACCTATAACTTTAGTAGGAGGCCATGGAAGAAAAAATATAATCAAGTAAATAATATAGACAAAATCATATCCAAATATAAATAAAATATCGGTAATAGAAGAAAAGAGATGTAGAGTACTTATCTTTCGAGAAAATTCATCTCCCTCCTAATCTTGGATCTTTTGTTTTTCACCATCCTTGTCCTCACATCAACATGATGTAATTTTTGTCATTCACAAGAGCTAGGGCTTCTTCTTTCAGTGGAATTTATTAGTCCTATGGTTTTGCCCCTAGGGTTTCTTTAGTTCAGACTTTTGTCGGGGTTTACAAAACCTAGATGCTTCAATATCAAAATTCTTTAAGACATGTCATCGTTCAAATTGCAAGTTCTACATGTATGCTAAAGTAGTAGCTACAAACAATTGAAAATCCTTTTATACATGAGATAATGTTTATTGTATTTAATAATAAAAACAATCTACACGTGCAAGGTTTTGAATGCTCATGATGACAACATATACTAATTTGTTATTATGTTTTTGTCCTCAAGAGAGAGAGGATACCTCCTCTTATGCAATGTATCTTTACAAACCCTCATACTACATCAAATGTAAATAATTTTAAATGTGATTCCATCATAGTATATCTAGCAATGTGATTGCTGAGGTCTTCATGTAGTTCCGAATAACATATTAGATCTAGAATTCCTTGCAATGTAAATGATGCATCCTTCTAAGTGTATAGATATTTGATATCATCTTGAATTAATGAACTTAGGAGTAATTGGTTTTAAGAGGACTTTCAAATGAACTTATACATTAGATTTGTACCAAACTATTATCATGAATTCTGAAATATAAGAACAAAGGATTATACGTACCTCTTGCATTGTAGAGAGTGAGGGGTAATACTTTAACCTTGCTTGTCCTTCTTTTTCACCATTTCTCCATGGTATCTTGTCTCGTCTAGCTATAAAAATGCTATTCAGACCTCGGTCTAGGCCTGTTGTCACATCTCCCACATGTAGTAGCCCTGTGTCATCACATAGAAGCCTCTCCTTCCCTTCGTTGTACGTTGAGGCTACTCGGGCCTCCTTCCTGCACCTTAACAGGACTTTCAACCCTTCTTTACCAACACTTTAGGACCCTCAACCCTCTTTTAATAGTCAAGGTATCTCAACCTTGTTCTCTATGCAAAAAACAGATGAAACAAGCCTCTTCTAGGTCACTTTTCATCCAACATTTGACTGCCTAGAACTGAGATGAAATTGGATGCACTACAGAGGTAACTTTTCCTTAACCAAAGCAACTCTAATTGGACTATTCCTCCTCTTTCATTATAACTTCTTGAAGTTCCTTTTGTCCACTTGATCACATACTTTATACCTTTCATATCTTTCTTTAATCTTTGGATAGTAATTACAGACCTTGGATTGTCATCTAGCCAAGCTTCCATAAACTCATAGTGTAGTATCCTGTTTTCTAATTACAGCAACCAGAGAGATAACCATGAAATTTAAAGACAGTAATGCATAAAATTGAAACCTGCACCTACCTGAGCTGCTTGCTGACTTCCGATTCCGCTGCTGAACTGGTACTCCTTTGATTCAATTTCGAGATGGCCAATACCACCCGACCAGACAGAGCAACCCGGTTGCCCGATCCAGAGAAGCTCTCCACAGAGGCTCTCTGTCCCTCCGTGCCCAGAACTTAGATCACTCAAAGCTCTTCTACTGTAAAATTTCTTCTCCGGGTTTCCTGCTAATGAGTCTTTCCTTCTCTCCTTTTTTTTCCCCCCCGTTTCCCGGGTCAGGCTTCTGCTATATATCCCCCTCGCCTGGCGGTGGCCGCCCTCCCACTTGCAGCCACCGCCTCTCAGCATTGAAGCCTCTCTGCGATATTTCTTGCAATCAATTTCCAGTAGATAGGGTGGTCTTTATGAGTTCAGATATTATATGTGATATATATATAGTTGATCGATATCCATGCTGGCACGCTACTTTGCATAAGTTCATAACTTTCTTATATATATTCGTGACATTCCTTTAATACATGGTATGACTTTACTGATATTTCTTATAACCTTTATTTAATATATTTTATAAATATTAAATAATCACTTTATCAAATATATGTTATAAATATTTAATGTTATATATATATTTATAACATTTCAAAATATGTTATAATCATTTAATGATATGTATATCTTTTAAATTATAATTGTAAAGTCTAACTATATATCATAAAGTTTAATGTATATATATATAGATATCTTCATATATTCTAAAGTTTAACATTTTTATTAATGGGTCAATTAGATGGGTTGTTACAGTCATCTAGCCAAGCTTCCATAAACTCATATTGTAACATAATGTAACTTTGGTTTGTTTATTGTTTATACCATAGAGATGTTGAACTATTTCATTGTTTCAATAGATATATAGCTCGGATCTCCTTTGTCTTCATTGAATGCTCAGACCATGATTCATAGAGATAGGAAACTTGAACTCGATGAATGGACTATATTATAGATTCAGACCATGTCACAAACTTAGCTTATATGAGTCACAAAGATGTAATTTAGATGTCACTTTTCTTCAGCTTGGTCACCATTGTCAAACTTACACTTTTCTTATCATACCACAGGTAACTCATATTATATTTGGATTCCATTCTTTTAGTACTTCTCTTCAAATCCTTCAAACTAGCTCTGATACCATGTTGAAATTCGTTTGGAAACTAGAATTTATGATCTTGATAATTACTTGTGAAGTTATTTATTGTTCCTTACCTTTTCCTTTCTTTTTTTTAACAAGATTGACTATTGAGATTTCTATTCCAAGAGAAAAAAGGAGAAAGCTCCCAATATAGTAGATTTTTTGGAGATTAGGTCACTGATATAGGAAGAAGAGGGAGCGTAGTCCCCGGTTCCCTAAGCCTTACATCCAAAATTACCAGGATTTCCTACTACATTTTGATTATAAATCCTTACAAACTGATTGAGAAAATATTTACATTTGCAAAACATATGAAAACTTAAGTTCAGTGTCGAGAATGTTGAAGAAGATCTCAGCTGAGATAATCTAGAACTAATTGGCTAAAGTTTCTTGTTGAGACCTAATCCTGCTGCCCTGGTAGTTAGAGTTCTCACCAATTTGGTTGATGATGAGGCCCTTGAGATAGTTGAGAGAGTCCTCCATGTGTTGGCACTTGTCCTTGAGTGCAGTTATTTCAGAGTTCTGATCATTGATCTATTTTTTCAAGAGCATTCTCAAACTTAGACTGAAGCCTAAAGTCATTAATTGTCTCATCAAGCTGATCTATCAAGAATTTGTTTGCCCTGCAAACAACACATTTGTCATTTTGGGAGGCTTTTTCTAATGGATTCATCCAGGTGGATATTGGTGGCCACCCACCAAGTCCACTTGGACCCCCACCATTGTTTATTTCAGCGTTTCAGTTTCCTTAATTATAGCACAATTTACTATTTTTAGAAATTTTTCAAGTCTTGAACTTCTGGAGCCGTTTTGAGGCCCTAAACGTCGTTTTTTGGGAAAACTAGGAGCAACATGGGTACCTGATTTGATCTTTCTCTTTCCAAGGTTGTAGTTCTCAGATAGATCTTTCTAACGAGATATTGTACGCGTCAAACGGAGATCGTATGCCAAAGTTACGACCCCGGGAAGTTGATGTACCAATTTACCCAAGTGGGGCCCACAATTTGGCGTTTCATCTTCTAGGGTTAGGTTTTGGGATGTTTAGGGTTTTCCCATGTTTCTCAACAATAAATAGGCCTTCGAGCCTCATTGTAACACATTTCAGAGACATGTAGCTGCCACATCTCTTTTTAGAGATAAGTTATCATCGACCTAGTTGGTCTATTTCCATTGTTGTTTGTAAGCATATTTCAGTATTTTACATTAATGAAATGAAGTATTATTCCCACTGCATCTATGTGTTTATGGTTATCTCTGTAATTTGTTGCGTTCCTGTTTAAATCTAGATCAGTGGTATCAGAGCGGTCTATTTTTCTCTGTTTTTCTTTGCATGTCCCCAACGAGGTCGGGATATGAGGAGTTAGGGCTTCAACTAGTCGAACCTTTGCAAGACCAGCCTCGCAAATCCCAACAACCTCCCATGGCAGATGAGAACAAAGACGAGGCGGCAGGAGATCCTATCAAAATCTTGCTCGAAGAAGCCCTCGAGCGACAAAGGAACGCTATGATGGACAGCTTTGCCCAGATCCTTCAGCGGCTACCCAGAGGTGATGCATCGGCTTCGAGCAGCTACTCTGGAAACGCCACACCCTTTAAGGTACAAGTTAATTTTGAAATCCCCAAATTCAAGGGTTAGATAGATGCAAATGTCGTAGATAAATGGTTAAATCTGCTAGAGGGTTATTTTTCTATTCATGAATTTTTGAGTCAGGAAAAGATTGTTTTCGCTCTTCTCAAAGCAGCCCCCCACATTAAGGACTGGTGGGAAACCTACTGCGAGCAGAAGGATGAAAATACCGGCTCACTATTTTCAGCCACATCCACCTGGAATTCATTCCGAGATGCCATCAAGGAGTAGTACTACCTTGTCGGAAGTTATGAGGATCAATACATGAAGTGGACCACGCTGCGACAGGGAAGGGACCAAGACGTGCCGGAGTTTACCAATATTTTCCATACCCTTCGCACAAAGTTGGGTATCAAGGATTCAAAGCAGCATTTGATACTCAAATACCACGGTTGCCTGCACAAGTACATCCAAGAAGAAATAGAATTCCTGAACATCTCCTCGCTCGGCACAGCATATCGATATGCTGTCAAGGTCAAGAAAAAGTTTAAACAGAAGAAGTGAAACTTTGGACTTGTGAATCCAAAGAAAACAAAAGGTGCCCCCAAACCGCAGAACAAAGGACAAAGCCAAAGCGGGGTGGCCCAAGACAACCTGCCAAAGTTGCAAGCAAAGAACAGTGTCGCGAAGCCGAAATAGGACATGGGAAAATGGTGTGAGTTCCATAAGAGCTCCACTCACAACACAAGTGAGTGTCAGGCCAAGTAGTCACTAGTGGCTCAGCTAAAGGTTTCAGAATCAGATGCATGTTCCGACTCTGAGTCAAAACCCAACAAGGGGAATGACAAAGGGAAGCAGATTATCGATGCGGAGCCCAATGCCACCGTTGCCATCACGAAGATCCAGAAGGAGGAACCCGAAGATCCAAAGGAGGAGGAGCATCTCTTCCACTCCCAGATGTGGGTAAAGGGATCCCTGCTACAGTTCATTACTGACAGCGGGAGCCAAAGGAACCTCATTTCGACAGAGGTCGTGAAGCAGCTGGGCTTACCGACCATAGCACATCCACAACTATACACCATCAGGTGGCTTCACCAAGGACGGGATCTTCGCGTTAACTAGTAGTGTCGCCTTCCATACAACATCAAGCCCTTCATGGATGAGGTATTGTGTGACATTTCTCCCCTTGAAGTTTGTGATGTACTATTAGGACAACCATACTTGTGGAAGTGACAGGTTGTGTATGAATCAAGGCCTCATGTTGTTATTATTACTTTGGGAAATAATTTTTATAGGATACTGAAGGTAGCACCGCCTATCGCCATCTCTTTGGTTACTGCAAAACAATGCAGTAAGCTCATTTCCAAAATCGGGAAATTTGTTTTCCTGATGATACACCCTCAAGGAAAGAAGAAGATGGTGG